>VDFB02348969.1:0-59668 GCA_007258455.2 Sequoia sempervirens | reverse complement strand
TAGCATAAACATACCCATCTAGACATGTTGGAATAGTCTGCTTGGTCGTACAAGTTGCGGAATGAAAGTTGCGCCACTTTGCAACTTTACACTGCTTGCATCTGGCAACTTTTCCCTCCACTGAAAAGTCATCACCATAGGAAAACGCCTTCGAGATAGAAAAACTTGAGAGAGGTTTTTGTAAATGGTCACAACATGATACCATAGCCTTAGATGGAGAGTCTGTAAGCATCATGGTATTTGAGAAATAGACCTTCAAAGATTGGATTAGCTTAGCTTAATGATGATTAGGTGAGTTTGACCCCTTTGACTTGAATATTTGGATATATTAAAATCAAAAGGGGAGAAATATGAATTTGGGATTTAATTAAATGAATGTTTGATTTATTTAATTAAAGGGATGATGCAAGATAAAGGTTAATTAATGAAGTGTTAGGATTTAATTGATTTATTTAAATGATGTAATGATGAAGTGGATTTATTTAATTTGAAGGATGAAATGAAGGTTACTTGATTAAACTATTGGATTGACATATATGCATATTTTTTGTGTCTACAATTGGTAAGCATACTTCTGCTGCGGTTGGCTGAGGAGGAATATTAACCATTCTAACCGGAGGAATTCAGCCACATATGGTAATACTCGAAGGGGTACATCCAAGGCCAATGTTTGTTATTAGTCGCATCTCTGGCATGAAAGGTATTATGAGCCCGTTGTCATTTTGTCCCAGTCTTTGATTTCTATCATAGCCCATTGCGAGCATCATTTGTAGACCCTTGCTTGTTTCATCCATTGGTAAATTAGTTGTTCTTCTATCTTGCTATAGCATATGTGATGGATCTTCTTCAATAACCTCCTAGCCAAGGTCTCCCCAACTTGTGAATTTGGGATAGTCTTTAGGAGACGTTTGTGATGTGGAAGCTTGATTTTCTTGTGGACGTCCCCGTGATCTAGGAGATTGTGGTAACTCTCCTACCAAAAAAGCATTGTTAGGGAGCTTGTAGCTTCCACAACTCTCATCCTGGGTGATGAGCTTAATGTTAGAAATGGTGGGAATGGCGAGACTGGCGGGTGTCTGTATCAGAAGTGGATGCGAGGGTGGTGGGATCGATGTATGGTGTGGATGGGCCCTCATGATTTTTTGGTACTTGGGGGATTTTTTAGTACTTTGCTTCAATATTTTTGTAATATGAGAAAGGTTCAGGATCTCCATGGATGGTTACTTCTTGTCAGTTATGTGTAAATTTCACACATTGGTGGAAAGTTGATGCTACTGCTTTCATCGCATGAATCCATGGACATCCTAGGAGGATGTTATATGCCAAGTTGAGGTCCAAGACCTAACAAGTGGTTTCCATGAGAGCTGGCCCTACTTGAATAGGGATTTTGATTGTGCCCTAAGACACTCTTTCTTGATAGGTATCCAAATCCATGTGATGAGACCAAGGTTTTCCAAAAGGAACATTCATTAAGAACTACGCATGCAACATTGCAATGGATGTTAGTCTAGAAGAACTCTCAACTCTAAAACAAGGAAAGGGTGAATCTTTCACTTCATTCCTACAATGATGGTGATCTAAGGCCAATCAGAGCAAGTGGAACATGCTAGAAGAACAACAAGTTTGCACCATCATCGCCAACCTTGACGGCCTCTTTGCATTTCACCTCAAGTTTCAAGGCATCACCACATATGACCAATTGATCCCCAAGGCGCTTAACATCGAACGAGCCCTCATGACTCAACTAGCAGGATCAACCTCATACCCTGAACAACAAAACAACCACCCACCATCCAATTACAATGATAAACCTTGCATGTGGGAAAGGAACAAAAACATTACTAATGATGGTGTCGTTGATGCCAAGGTGGTCATTATTACCCCTCGCCAAAATAAACCTACACCACAAATCCAAACACAACACCAAAACAATCATCACATAACACACCAAACAAACAACAATCCAACCATCAATAATCTCAATGAGCAAAGAAGACCACCTCAACGCAAGAGTTATCCCAAGCAAAAATACACCACTTTGGGGGAAGCACTTGAGGACATAATGAAAAATTTGATAGAAAAAAAATCATCAAGCCTCCTACATTTGAGAATTACCAAGAACCGGATGTGAAACCTCCTTGGTATAATGAAAATCAACTTTGAAAATTCCATAAAATCAAAGGCCATACCACAAACAGTTGCATGAGACTGAAAAACATCATCCAAGATCTCATCAATAAAAGAATCATAAACATGGAACAACCTACAGGAAATCAAGATCTTAAGATATATACAAATTTGATGACGAATCATGGCAACAAAGGGAATAAAAATGATAAATGGCAAGGCACCCACTCAAACACGAATCATGTGTATGAAATAGTCATCACCTACCTAGATGAAAACTGCATGGTCATCACCATCAAGGGCGCTTATGCTGAAGATTGTGGAGTCACCACAAGAGGCAACAAAGTAACCATCGTAGGATCATCCTAGCCAAACAAAGCCCCTGCATCTAGATCCGCTCCTAATGGCTATAATGTCCTAGATCAACTCAAGAGAATGCTAGAGCAATTCCAAGCTATGGTTGGAAATATCATTATGCCTAATCTTCTTACTTTCTCTGACCAAGATTTCCCCGCTCAACCATCTCACAACCGTGACTTCACTTGGAAGCCATAGTACATAAGAGCAAAATCAAAAGGGTCTTGGTGGATGGAGGTGCGGGCTTGAACATTTGTTCTCTCAACCTCATCAAGGAATTGAAAATATCAGAGGACTCCATCGACAAAGGGAAGGGTATCATGATAAGAGCATATGATGATCAAGAAAGAGTGTCTCAGGGCATGATCAAACTCCCTATTCAAGTAGGGCCTACCATCATGGAAACCACTTGTCAGGTCTTGGACCTTGACTTGCCATATAATATCCTCTTAGGACTTCCATGGATCCATGCGATGAAAGCGGTAGCATCAAATTTCCACCAATGTGTGAAATTTACACATAACAGACAAGAAGTTACCATCCATGGAGATCCTGAACCCTTCTCCTATTACAAAAATCTTGAAGCAAAGTATTACAAAATCCCCCAAGTGCTAAAAAATGATGAGGGCCCATCCACACCATACATTGATCCTGCCACTCTTGCATCCACTTCTGCGACAAAGACACCCACCACTCCCACCATTCCCACCATCTTCGACATCAAGTTCATAATCCAAGATGATGGTTGTGGAAGCTAAAAGATCCCTAACAATGCTTTTGTGGTAGGAGAGTTACCACAATCTCATAGATCACGGGGACGTCCACAAGAAAAACAAGCTTCAACATCACAAATGTCTCCTGAAGACTATCCTGAATTCACAAGATGGGGAGAACATGGCTAGGAGGTTATTGAGGTAGATCCATCACATATGCTATATCAAGATGAAAGACTAGTACCAGAATTACCAATGGATAACGAAAGCAAGGGTCTGCAAATGATGCTCGCAATGGGCTACGACAAAAATCAAAGACTGGGACAAAATGACAACAGGCTTATAATACCTATCATATCAGAGACACGACTAATAAAAAATCTTGGCCTTGGATGTACCCCTCCGTGTATAACCATACGTGGTTGAAGTCCTCCAGTTAGAAAGGTTAATATTCCTCCTCAGCCAACCGTAGCAGAAGTACGCTTACCAATATCCACAGGTACATACATACATAACTTTATAACTGACATTTATAATAGTAGCACTGATGAGGATACCATGACCAATCTACCTAGGTTATTTGAGGATACCACCCTTTGCATGATTAGCACCCTCTCCTTTGAAACAAACCTTCAAAATCAAGAGATCTGCCTAGTATATCCCCAACTCATCGACTACAACCAACGAGGACCACCGATTCTTGAATACATTTGAAAATGATGAGGTGCTCTCAAAATTCATGGGATTGTAGGACAGCATTCTAGATGGGGATCACAAAGTAGGGTTTATAATGGAGTTGGACAAACATGCCTATTATGGGGAAACAATTGAATCCTTCAGTCACAAAAGTGAGAAATTAAGAATAATATCCAAGTCCTTGAGTGAAAACCTCACTATGGGACTCTCTGACAAGAAAAAAGTAAAAAGGAAGGATGCATCCAATGGTGAAAACCTCTCTGAGGTGCCCAAGGATGGGGGATTCAATCTTCCTTTAAGAGATATTCATCACAAAAAGTCAGTAGTCTTGGCAGAAAAATGCAATTTGGTCAACCTAGGAATAGAGGAGACCCCACATATCACATTCCTTGCGGAATCAGTACTATTAGAAGAGTAAGAGCTCCTAGCAACCTTCTTAAGGGAAAGACAGATAAAATTCACATGGAGTTATGCCAACATGCTAGTTCTTGATCCAAAGACCATGGTTCACCACTTAGTAGTGTATCCAGAAGCAAAGCCTGTCAAACAAAAGCTTCAAAAAATGCACCCTCAGATCACCTCATTGGTCAAAATGGAGCTAAAAAAGCTACTAGATGAAGGATTCATACGACCAATAGATTATCCAAAATGGGTATCAAACTTGGTACCTATTTCAAAGCCTGACGGAGCCATTAGAATCTGTACAAACTTCAGAGATTTGAACAAGGAATTTCCAACAAATGACTTCACGCTTCCCAACATCGATATGATAGTGGATATGACAACTACACATGAGATGTTGTCACTAATGGATGGATTCTTAGGATATAATCAAATTATGATAGCTAAAGAGGACCAACAAAAGATGACTTTCACTTGTCCATGGGGGACTTACTACTAGAACATGATGCCATTTGGCCTAAAGAATGCAGGAGCAACATACCAAAGGGCCATGACATTGATATTCCATGACATGATCCATAAGATGGTTGAAGACTATGTTGATGACATTCTAGCTAAATCAAGAAAAAGAAAAGATCACATAGCAACCCTAAGTGCCATCTTTGACAGACTGGAGGAGTACAAGGTCATATTAAACCCAAAGAAGTGTGTCTTCGGCATACAATTGGGAAAATTGCTAGGATATATAGTATCAATGAGGGGTATAGAGGTGGATCCAACAAAGGTGAAATCAATCCTCGAATTGGAAGCACCAAAGAAATTAAAACAATTGAGAGGCCTCCAAGGTAGACTTTAATCCATTCAAAGATTTATAGTGCAATTAGCGGATAAACAAAACCCATATTCTCACCTACTCCACAAGGGAGTAGTGTACAAATGGGATGCCAAGTGTGAAGAGGCATTTAACAAAATCAAAGAATATCTACTAACACCACTAGTCTTGATGCCACCCATCCCAAAGAAACCATTGATCTTATACGTGTCAACAATAGTAGCAGCCCTTGGAGCTCTCCTAGTTCAGCATGATGAAAATGGAACAGAGAGGGCTATCTATTACATCAGTAGGACAATGGTTGGTCATGAGATAAACTATTCATTCATCAAGAAAGCATGTCTCACAGTAGTGTTTGCATCTCAGAAATTCAGACATTACATGTTGGCACATAAAATAAAACTCATTGCCAAAATTGACCCCCCTCAAGTACCTACTATCAAAGGAAATGCTCACAGGAAGAATGGCAAAATGGGTGATGATATTTTCAGAATATGACATTGAATATGTGGAGAGGAAAGAAATCAAAGGTCAAGTCATTATAGATCAACTAGCAGAAGCACCTATCAATTCAGAGAACCCTCTTGTCTCAAAGTTTCCAGATGAATCCATTTTCAATCTCAATGTAGCTGGCCACTAGAAACTATACTTTGATGGATCCTACACACAACATGCATTAGGAGCTAGTGTCTTCTTCATCACCCCACAAGGGGATTACATACCAAGGTCATACAAACTAGCATTTCCTTGCACCAATAACATTGCAGAATATGAGGCTTTGACTATAGTCTCAAGATAACAGTGCAATGGAACATCATAGCTCTTAAAGTGTACAAAGACTCTCAATTGATCATAAATCAAGTGAATGATGAATACCAGACCAAGGATGACAAGCTCACTCCATACAAAAAATTGGTCGAGACTCTCAAAGAATCCTTCATCAAAATTACATTTGAGCAGATACCTAGAGCCAACAATAGAGCAGCAGATGCCATGGCAACAATTGGGTCCCTACTGGACATCCCCAACAATGTTCCAAAATATGAATTCTTGATAGAGCAGCTTCACGTGCCCACATTCGAGGTACCAGAATTAGAATTCATGTGTGAAATTGTTGGTCCTGGTAATCCTTGGTACCATGAAATTTACACATACCTTAGTATAGGAATCATACCCGCCGACTTACCATCAAACCTAAAACAAACCTTTGTCAAAAAGGCATTCAAATTTGTTATCCTAGGAGATACCCTATATCATAGGAGCATAGAAGGAACCCTACTGCATTGCCTAAATGCTGAGGAGGCATTAACCGCTCTAACTGAAGTACACAACAACATATGTGGTTCACACTCAAGTGGAATGACCATAGCTAGGAAATTGCTAAGGATGGGGTATTATTGGCCCACAATGGAACGAGAGGCACATGACTATGTTAGAAGGTGTCTACAATGTTAGCAACATGGAGACATCATCCATGCTCCAACTCAAGAGCTTCATCCCATCACCACACCATGGCCCTTTTCATAGTGGGGACTTGATCTCATTGGAAAGATCACACCCACCTCATCTAACGGCCACAAATTCATCATAACTGCAACAGAGTACTTTACTAAGTGGGTGGAAGCCATACCCATGATGTATATAACTGGGAAGTAGATTTCAAAGTTCATTTTGAACTATCTCATATGCCACTATGGTGTCCCACAAGCCATTATCTCAGATAATGGGACACCATTCAAGAATCAGGATGTCTGCGACTTGTGCAAGAAATTCAAAATCCAACATCTCTTCTCCACCCCATACTATCCCTAAGGCAATGGTCAAGCAGAAGCTACAAACAAAACCATTCTAAAAATCCTCAAGAAAATAGTCAATGACGTAGGTTGTGACTGGTATTTACAACTTAATCTCGCCCTCTGGGCATATCGAACCAATATCTACACACCCACCGGTGCCACAACTTTTTCCCTGGCCTATGGATTAGAAGCAGTACTTCCCATAGAGATCGAGCTCCCATCCCTTAGGATATCATTGCAAAACCTCATCACTAATGAAAACTATTGAGTTTCAAGATTGAATGAGGTGGAGCTACTGGATGAGCGACGTATAGATGCTTTAAATCATTTGCAAGTTTATCATAATAGACTCAAAAGGAGCTACAATAGGAAAATCAAAAGCAGGACGTTCCAAGTCAAAGAACTAGTCTTAAAAGAAAATCAGAAGAATGTCCCAAACCCAAGTAGAAAAGGAAAATTTCAACCCAATTGGTTGGGACCATTCGTCATAACAGTAAGTTACAAATCAGGGGCATATCAGGTATCAACACCCAAAGGGGAACCTCTGTAGGAGCCTATGAATAACTCTCATCTCAAAAAGTTTTATGCCTAAATCTTTCAAGGTATAGAACCAAAAAACTCCAAAAAATCGGAAAATGTCTTGAAAAATGATTACTTCATTGAAAACCTAGCAAACAGGCATCTTGGTGACAACGAAAAAAAAAAAAGCAAAAAAATCCAAAAAAAAATCAGAAAAAAGGATCAAAAAATTGACCTCTAGTGAAAACCTCTTTGGTGGCACTTTGGGCAAGTACCTTGGTGAAAACTTGGAAAACAGGTGCCTTGCATAAATAAGTACTTTCCCTCCACGATGATCTATATGGCTTGTTCTGCATCACCCATCCATTTCACTTCCATCATCCACCGCATTCGGATCTACAACCATCACTTATCCACTCGCATCTACACCATAGCTTGGTCCTATTTTCGTATCATGATCCCTCCTAGTACTACTCGTCCCATCCTCAAGGTCAGTTTATCCTGCCTTTATCAGAGTAGTCTATAACATCACACTGGGGCATGTTCTTGTCAGATTAGATTCGTGTATGATCTTAAAGTCCTCAAATAAAAAAATCCAAAAACATCAGAATATCAGAAAATTAGAAAATCCAAAAATATCAAAAAGTTAGAAAATCCAAAAACATTCAAAACATGTCAAAAAATCCAAAAACATGTCAAAAATTCATTCAAAAAGTCAAAAATAGAGTCGTCTTGTCGAACTACATCATCTCTAAGCTTGAACATAGGCAAGGTTGATCTTTGATCATCCCCCAAGACACTTAGGTTAGTCCTTTAGGAGTTTGTCATAATAAGCTAACATTTCATCATGTATATCATCATTTGTAAATTGGTCAAGTTGTGGCAAGGCTCATATGTTGATCAACCCCTGAGGACCCTAGGATAGGTCTTTAGGTTCATCTCTTGGTCAAATTCTCAGAAAATCCGAAAACATTAGAAATTCAAAAAATCAAAACATTTGAAAATCTCAAAAAATACCAAAAATAGCCTCAAAACATTGCAAAACTCCAAAAACATCCAAATATTTGAAAAAATCCATCCACCTCATCTCGCTTGCACTAGCAATAACACCATCCATAATAAATTGATCATCATCCTGAACCTTTGGTGAAACAGTTGGAAACAAGTCTAGCAGGTTAAAAATAAAACTCAAAAACTTCAAGTCTCAGGTTTAAGTCAGTACGTAAACAAGTTGGTCAATTCTTTTGTGTCGATAGTCCATCATCCAAATAGTCCCATATCAATCATATGATAACATCATGTCCTAGGATGAATCCTTCCTACAAGGGGCATCATTTATCAGAAAGAACACTTTGGATAAATGAAATGACGTGCCGCCATCCACTAACCTGTCCTCAGAGGTATCCTTCCTACAATGGGCATTATCTTTTGGTAATAATTTCAGGTCTTATCCTTAAAAACACATTCCCTTTTGGTTAGCGGTATTGAAGAACATCAACTTGTTTGTGTACTTTTTCTTTTTCTTTTGACTTATCTTATTGCACTCAGTCCAAGGACCTCTCGATGATATCCAAACAAAGGATTTAGAGAGATAGGAATGGGGCAACAATCATTATCCTTTTGTTTGCTATGCTTGTTGGACATTCCTGTAAAATAACTTGGTGAATATTTGCTTTGTTAGATATGTATAGAGGATGTTTTGGACAGCTTGTTGACTATTGCATTGATTGGTTATACCTTTCTATGTTTAGGTCCGAGGTGTTTGAAAATTCTAAAGTGCATCCTAGCAAGGTTTCTGTATGTCAGGTGTGAACAAGAATAATCCTATCCATTTTTTGAGTCAAATTCCATCACACTAATTACCACGCCATCCTAGTTCTTTATACCTTGATGCATCATGCTTATGCATGTTATCAAACATAAGGTAAGTGACCATTTTAAAATCCCAATCCTTGATAAGCAAATCATCCATCTATCATCATCATTTCTCATCATCATCTCTCATAAATTTTCCTTGTTGGATCCTCTTGTCATCATCTAATGTCTTATTTTCTGCACTAACATCACATCATGAATAGTTAATCATCATCACCAGTGCATCCATCTTGCATCCACAAACCATCAATATTATTCATATCATCTCACATACATAATCATCATCATAATATAAATTTGTTAGTCTAAGCATCTCATAAATCACATATTTGCATAAAACATCCATTGCATAATCATAGCATATCACACCATCCATCTCATACAATCATCACATCATATCATCAGTTAAGTTGTTTAAGATAATATAGATTTGTTATTCTAAGCATCTTAAGAACATCTCATTTACATCATCATCCATAACCATCCATTTTGAACCTCTTTATCGCAAGATCGACCCTCAAATTGAATTTTTCGCTCAATCTCTCAAAGGGGTAATGTACCAATGTACTTCTTTCCACTAGGGCATCCAAAAAATCAGAATTTTTTTGAATTTTGATCATGGCAAGTGTATTCTTTGAACCAATGCAACAAGTACATTGCTTCAAAGAGGGTAAAAATGTAGACACGCAAAATTGGCATAATGCATTCAATTAGGTCATATTCATCCCTTCAGCAAATAAATCAATTTTATTTATCAATCTCCTAAATTCATTAGTTTAAATTAAATAATTCAACTTGATCCTAACATCACCCTCCTTGGTTAAATAAATCAATCCTTTATTTAATTAAGTCTGAAATCACCTTTCATCCCTTATTGATTTAAATAAACCAAAATATTCAAGTCAAAGGGGTCAAATAATCTAATCATCATTAAGTTAATCTAACCCTAACCTAACCACCCATCACATCCTCTAGCTTTTCCCACTTGCACAAATAAATCAATTTATTGATTTATTAAAATCCTTATTTTCCATCAACTTGGCATAAAAATAGAATATTCCCTCAAGTTTGAAAATGAAGACAAGTTGACTTGTCCCTTCAAACATTGCATTAACTTCTCATTTTCATGTCCCCCTCTCAACATTTATTTCACAAATTTGAATTTGAATCTCCCTCTCTTGGGCACATTGGCCAAAACTTGCACATTCCTCAACCTATGACAAGCTGACAAGTGGCCTCATCTCATTTGTTCAATCTTTATCCCACATTGGTCTCCTATGAGCATTCTTCAAATTTGAAAATCTTTAAATAGAGGTTTGATTCTTCATCAAATCCATGTACATCTTCATGCAAAGTTACTCTCTTAGTTTGAGAACTAATTTTTCTCTTCATCATAGTGCATTGCATCATTTCAGTTTTTAGCAAGGATTGGGAAAGGGTCATTCGCACATTTGACACCAATCCAATATGGAATAGGTACTTTTTCTTGCTTCTATATGTTTATTTGATCTTCTTTGTTAGTTGTTTGCATCTTTGGAGCATGACATTGTTATTTCATAGAAGTATTTGAGGAATTTGCATTGACTAATCCATGTTTAAGGCTTTAGAGTTTTGCAAATTTTTAGGTGCTTCAAGAAAATTGTCCAAAATCAATTTGTCCATGATCCCATTCAAAAACCACAAGTATGCATCCCAAATATACTTGAACAAAAACCAAATCAACTATATCAAGGGAGTCAAGATCGAAATTAAGATCAAATTTGGCGAGATCAAATTGCTACACTTACCAAAATAGTTGAGTCATTGCGCCAAGACACATCTCCACCACAATTGCCCATATCAACATCATTCCTTGGTTTAGGGCTTCCCCCTTTACCTAGCACCAATCACTCCATCCAAATCAATCCACCTAACACCAATCAAGCCATCACATCAAATCCTTTGAATATACCATTGACATCGCACCAATAGATGGTATCTAATCAAATGACAACATCAATATTCACAAATAAAAATATGGTCTCCCAAGGATCTATCACCTTGGTCATTCTGGCCATTCCTATCACATCGATCACTCCAACCACCCCTATCACACCCATCATATCTCAAACCCTCACGATCACTCCAAACGTATCTCAACGACTTGTCACTACATACAACACAATTTCAAAAACACCATTGTCATCATCACTCACACCACTCCTTGGATTAGGGCTTCCCCCTTTACCAAGTATCAATCAAACCAACATCCCAAACGTCAATCAAAACATCACGCCAAACTTTCAGAACTTGTCGTCGACATCGCAACAACATACGACAAATGCACAAGCAATCACAATATCATCAACCACCCCCATAATATCTCAAAACATGGTCTCTCAAGGACCAATCACATCAATTACACCATCCACTACTCAAATACCAATCATTAATATGATGACACCTCTTATCACCACAAGAAGCACTATTCCAAAACCACCTCCGCCACCACCACCACTCAAACCAAACACATCAAACTAATACAACATTGTGTTGCAAACCGCTTATCAGAAGGCACTCCAAAAAAACCAAAACCAACAAGTTGCACAAGCTGCTCAAGTTTCCCAAGCCATACTACAAGCCCAACAAGCACAAGCCCAGGCTCAAGTGCAAGCGTAAGCTCAAGCCCAATACCAAGCCCAACAAGAAAATGTTGTTCAAAATACCAAAAAAATGTTAACGAATCCATGTATCAATCCAATTCAATGATCACATAATCAAGACCTATCCATCAATTAGCACATGGAAGATATTTCTACCTCATCCAAAGATCAAATCAACATACATCAAGAGTCACTTTTTGATCATGATAATAATCCTTCAACAATATCCGACAATGATCCATTTCAAGGAGTGTTAACATTATTTGATCCTGTAATAAAAAATCCATCAACCAATTATCATGTTGAAAATGTCTCTACATCACATAATAAGTTAGAGGACATATCTCAAAAATTTATTCCAAAGCATGATCAACATCTCCCACCAAAGTCTAGCAATGGTCCTTTCCGAGACATATTGACATCCTTTGACCTCATGATTGCCGATATTGAGGGAATCTTCAACTCAACATTTGATCCAAGTCCACTCAAAGATCAAGAGGATATTGAGAAACTTCCAATGCCTAATGATGACATCTAAGAACCTTTTATAAGCAATCCATCCTTTGAAACTAACCCATGTTAAGAACTTGATCCAAAGCATGACTAAAGCAACTCCGAAATCATTCAAGATTAAGAATTTGTATCTCCAAGATACTACAATGATCTAATGGACACTCTCCTATCTATACAAGATGCACATACTCCTCCATCTACCCATGAGATGCTTTCTATAGATGGACACATAGATGATCTTCATTCAAAAGATGATTCTTTTACTCCTGATATTATTACACGAAAATAGCAGGTTATTGAGTTGACAAAATTAGGATCAGACATATCCCAAATTCAAACTGAGGACATCATGTATGAAGATATCTAGTAGTATCCACTCAAGGAAACAGGTCAGACATAACAGAATATTCTGAAGTCAGTAGAGCAGCAAATTTCAATAACATCATCTGTAATGGTCATTTATTAGAGAATACATTCTAAACAAGAGCTCTCGGAATAGGAAAAATCAAAGCATGAAGGTACTACTATCACCATATTGGGGGCAATTTCATCTCAAGAAAATGTCAACATAGGGAGCACGAAGAGTTCTTATGATGAAACTAGTGTCAATAATACAACCAGCCACGTCACGAATCTTCATCCACCCATCACCCCGTCCATGAATTGGGACCAACGTCAAAACAAATAATTGAATCAAAGTACGAAGAATGTTATCAAAGAAAAAAATCTGGAAAGCATAATGGACAAATCAAATACAAATCGATACCAAAGAATACAAAGAAAGATCATCCCTATCAAACTCCATCAGTTGAAGAAACTATGGGGAAAAATAAAAAATGGAAAAGTATCCATCAAGGATGTCCACAAAAGCAAAAATGGGCTTTTCAAGCGATGTACAAATTGTATCAAGCAGTTGGTCCTAATTCCATGCACACTTTCGTATCCACCCATCATTGCTCATCTTCCCAAGTTTGGAGAGTCAAAGGTTCCAAACTGTCAACCAATCCATCTCTTATCTCTAAAAACACTCCATCCACACCTCCACGCATGATATCCAATTCTCAGATTGACCATGTATGGGCAATGACCCTTCATCATAAGGATTCTAAAGGCACTCTATCATGATGTGTGCACAGAGATAGAGTTAACCCCGATATCAATAAAGTAGATCAAGAATCTCAAAAGTTACATTCAAGTGCATGTATCTTAGCAAAGAAACTTCTTCAGATAGGATATCAATGGCACATTATGACAAAAGCGTCCACATCAGCAACACCTTGTGATTCAGCATGAGCTTAAAATCTTTTGAAAAAATCAAAAAAATCAAAAAATGTCAAAATCCAAATAAATTAGAAAAAGGATTGAAAACAATAAAGAGAAAAATCATCCTCTAGTGAAAACTGCATGTGTGGCGTTTTTGGCAAGACCATGATGAAAACCTGGAAAATAGGCATCTTGTGTGGAATCGAGCATCTATGTGTACCAATTCAAGTGAAAGCGTCTCATCCCATCCATAATAAATCCAACATTCCATCCATCTCATCCATAATAAATTGAATCATCCATGATCCATTTATCCAATCCATGTGCATATGTCTACATGCATAGTCCAAGTCATCTTGATCTTGAAAAATTTTGGCGCATACTTTACGCTTGCTTATGGCAAACATGTTGACATGGACCATTTTCATTGATCTTATCCTATGCAGCATTTTATGAGCTATGGAGCACTATCCAAATGAGCTTTCTTGATCCGAACACCTTATCTTATCACAAGATAATCCATATACATCCATCCATACACCTATTTGAGCATCCACCCGTCACATTCCATACATTGCTAGACACTGGGGACATATATGTACATCCTGCTTTGAGAATAAATCTTGATCTATATACTCCAACTTATGTGGTGATCCAAACATTGGAAAACGTGAAATAAAATTGGTCAAAACATTTGTGAGAAAGAATCCAAATCACTAGCCCATGGCATATTTTGATGAGAAGGCATTCCTTATCAAGCTTCATCTTTCATCGAACATCAATCCAAATAATCACTATAAGTCGCATCTAGCACACACTTCAAATGTCACATCAAATCATTCAAAACAATTTTGTTCCAAATCAAGCTTCAAAATTCTAATGAATCGAATCCAATCAACCCATCATCATCTCGGGATATCATTCCCAATCATTGTGTTGCTTAACACTATCCTTGCATTGTTATACATCCTCAACAATGTTATCATCATCAATCCAGATCAATCAATCCTTGCATTGTTGTGCATCCTCAACAACGTGATCATCATCAATCCTAATCAATCAAATCCTTGCATTGTTGTGTATCCTCAACAATGTTATCATCATCATCAATCCATCAATTCGATCAATCAACCTTAGCTAATTGGTTTTCAACAAAATCCTCAAATAGAGCATTGATGTCATCACATATCCATATCCAAATCATCAAAATCATGTGAAAAATCCAAAAACACTCAAAAATTTAGGAAAACATCAAAAACATGATATCCAAACTACATCATCTCTGAGCTTAAATGTAAGCAAGGTTAATCTTTAATCAGCCCCCGACACATCAAAATCCAAAAACATTCAAAAAACATCAAAATCAAAAAACATTCAAAAGACATCAAAATCCAAAACATTCAAAAAAATCAAAAATCAAAACATTTGTAAAATCTTGAAAGAACCCAAAAACAGCCTCAAAACATTCCAAAAATGTCAAAAATGTCCAAATATTTGAAAAATCCATCCATCTCATCTCTCTTTCACTCGAAATATTCAATCATCCATAATAAACTGATCGTCACCTTCATCCTTTGGCAAGACAAATAGGAACAATCACAACAATCAGTAAAAGCAAACTTCAAACACAAAATCAAAATCAGAACAATAAACCTTTAAATGTAAAATCAAAATCTTGATCATTTTAAAACATGTCAATCGACCTTGTATCAACAGCCTTTCGAACAAACCTATCAACCTACCACCATCCACTAACATGTCCTAGGATGCATCCTTCTTACAATGGGCATTATCTTTTGGCGAAAAACTTTGGATAAATGAAATGACATGTTGCCATCCACTAACATGTCCTAGGATGTATCCTTCCTATAATGGGCATTATATTTTGGCAATAGTTTCAGTTCCTTTCCTATAAAAAAAACCTCCCTTTAGCTCAAGGTATGAAGAACATTGGCTTGTTTGCATACTTGATCTTTTCTTTTGATTTATCTTATTGCGCTCATTCCAAGAACCTCTCAATGATATCCAAATGAAGGATTTAGAGAGATAGGAATGGGGCAACAATCATTATCCCTTTGTCTATTGTGCTTGTTGGACGCTCTTGTAATATAAATTGGAAAATACTTTCTTTGTTAGGTACGGCCTAGCAAGGTTTATGTATGTCAAGTGTGAACAAGAATACTCCTATCTGTTTGTTGCTTCAATTCTATCACACTAGGTGCAACGCCATCCTGGTTCTTTATACCTTGATGCATCGTACCTACATGTGTTATCAAACATAAGGTAAGTAGCCCTTTTAAAATCCCAATCCTTGATAAGCAAATCATCATCTATCATCATCATCTCTAATAAAGTCTCGTTAGATCATGGACTTCTTAGATCCTCTTGTCATCACCTAATTTCTTCTTTTCCGCACTAACATCATGTCATGAATAGTTAATCATCATCATCAGTGTATCCATCCTGCATCCACAAACCATCAACATTCTGCATATCATCCCACATGCATATTCATCACCATAATATAGATCTATTAGTCTAAGCATCTCATAAAATCATACATTTTCATAAAACATCCATTGCATAATCATAGCATATCACATCATCCATCTCATCCATCTCACATAATATCATCATTTAAGTTGTTTAGGATAATATAGATTGGTTATTCTAAACATCTTAAAGCCATCTTATTTGCATCATCATCCATAACCATCCATTTTGAACCAAATCAAATATTTTCGCTTGATCTCTTGAGGGGGCAATGTACTAATGTACTACTTTCCATTGGGGCATCCGAAAAAATTAGAATTTTTTTGAATTTTGATCATGGAAAATTTATACTTTGAACCAATGGAATAAGTACATTGCTTCAAAGAGGGGAAAAATGTAGACACATAAAATATGCATGACATTTCAATCCACTAGTTTAATTAAATAACCTTCATTTAATCAAATCTAACATTTCATCCTTCAATAAAATAAATTCACTTCATCATTACATCATTTAAATAAATCAATCAAATCCTAACATTTCATCTTTCATAAATCATCTCCTAGATTCATCTTCCTCAAATTAATTAACCATTATCTTGCATCATCTTTTTCATTAAATAAACCAAACTTTATTTAATTAAATCCCAAATGCATTTTCTCCCTCTTGATTTAAATAAATCAAAATATTTAAATCAAATGGGTTAAAACCCCTAATCACCATCTTAAGTTAATCAAACTATGATTAATCTAATCTAACCATCCATCACATCCTCTAGCTTTTCCCACTTGCACCAATAAAGCATTTTAAGTCATTTAGAAAATCTGCATTTTCCCTCAACAAAGCATCTTTTGGGAATATTCTTCAAGTTTGAATTTGAGAAAACAAGTTGACTTGTCCCTTCCAACATGTAAATAACTTCTCTTACATGTCCCCCACTTAGCATTTGACTCTCAAATTCAAATTTGAATCTCCCCCTCTTTGGCACATTGACCAAAACTTGCATATCCTCCAACCTATCACAAGTTGATAAGTGGCTCCATTTCATTGGCTAAAAAATTATCCCACATTGGTCCCTTTTGAGCACTCTTAGCATTTGAGAATCTATAAGTAAAAGGCTTGTTATTCAACAAATCATCCACAACCCTCATGCAAAGTTACTCTCTTCAATGGAGAGATAATTTTTACAACTCCACAATTCATCATCTTGATCATCAACATATCATCAACATATCATAGAGCTTACCAAATTATTGGGAAAGGGATTCTTTCCATAGAAGCACCAATCCACTATGAGATAAAGTTTTGATCATGTTTTTATATGCTTGCAATTTAGTGGTCTTTGTTCTACTTAGTTTGCATATTTTAGCATAGTCAATTATTTCATAGGAATCTTAGATTTGATTATTTTAAATGGACTAATAGCTAACTATGGTCATTGTTTGAAGTAAGGTTGATTTAAGGTTCACAGTTTCAAGCTCTCTAGAAACATTGCAGCAGAGAACATATTGAGCCCAAATCCATAGATCCCTTATGTATTTTTTGTTTTCATTTTGGGAGCAACCCCTTTCTTTTCTTTTTCTTCACATGATCGATCCTTACTTGGGAACATATGACTTTGCATAAGTGCTTTCCAAGTTGGCTCCCATGTCTTTCTTTCTTGATACTTTGAAGTAATTTCTCACATTTCAGTGTGTATCAATTCCTTTAAAGTGGGAGCATAAATTAGCATATTCATTTTGCATTTTTTTCCATTTCATGGTTCTTAGTGTAGCCTTGTTACCTCATATGGTGTGTTTGTCACTTTGTGGAAGACATTGAGTGTGATTCCCTTCATGAGTGTGATCTATCTTAGCATATTACATTCCTCATAGTGGCTTGATGCAATGCACTGCATCCCCTAGGTTGTGAGTTTTCTATCCTTTGATCAGTCCTCTCTTGGAGACATTAGGCACAAAGTTCCCTAAGTTAAAGACCTCACATGAACTAAGCAAGACTCCTTTGAAAATTCTTTGCATGTTTCATTTTTCATTTTGTTATATGGCCACTTTTCATAACAGAGCTTTCATGCCTATTGTGCCATCATGTTTGTCCATGAGCTCCAAGCGTACAAATTTTTTCTTGTCTCGTGCAGCTCGAAAAGCCATTTTCTTTTGTGGTGTCTTATTAAAGTTATCAGGAGATATAACTTTGATATGGTTGAATAGGAATCCCATTCTAAGACATGACTTTCCCCATAGCCACCTGTGCATGTGTGTGAGTGCATACCATCCATGAGTGTACGTTTCTCACCTTTTAGGCCTTCTCACTAGACAAAAATCCATGAGTTCCATCGCGTTAGAGTGAGTATATCTTTTTCTTCAGAAAAATAGCCTAGATTTGACCCACAATGGGATGGACAAACAATCAAAGTTTGATCTGATTCTCTCTTTCCTTTTCTCCTTTCTCTCCTTTTTTATTCTTTTACATCATTTTTATGTGTGTTCCTTTGTGCTAATGTTTGGTTTTCCATGGGATCTCGATCCTAGAGGCTTGATCACCCCTCTTGATTGTTGTTGTCTCATCTTGCCAACATGAGTGCATTTGGATACGTCTTGATGTGCATGTTTGGCTACTTTAGTTTGAGTTTGAAGAAATTTCATTTTCTCAGTAAAGTGGGGGATAAATCTAGCGTAGAAAAATGTATCTTTTGACATTTTAATGCTCATTTGGGTCTTTCTTATGATTAAATGGCCCCTTTATACACTTACAAGCCCTCCTTAAGTGTATTTTTTAGAATAATCTCATTAAACATCATTTAATACACTTTAATTCCTGACACCCACTTAAATTTCCCTAGTGGGACCAAGTTTCCACAAGTGGAAAATTACTCCCTCTTGGCTCAAAAATAAAAAATAATTAAAAATTCTAACAGGATATTATTTCCTAAGACTTACGTTGGGCCTGTGATGAGGTATTTTTAGGAAATTTCATATAATCATGTATAAATATAGGGTTTTCCTCTCATCTTTTTCTTCTTTATCATCTCTTTAATATCTCCTCAATTTTCCTAATAATTCAAGTAATTATCAAGCATTCAAGCATTCCATGCATTCTCATGCATACATCCATTGGAGGTTCTACTTGCATATCTTTCGATTTCTACTTCAAGGGTCTGGTAAGGTATACCATTGTATGTTGTTCATTCATCAATCTCTTTTCATTTCATTTCATTTTCAAAGGTTTAATTACCAAACTGGGGTTTGACCAAGGCAAACCTCTATTCACTAACTCTTACCACATTTCCCACTATTTGTATGTGCTTTACAGGTCTTGTGTGCAGATTTGTTAAAGAGAAATATGTGAAAAGTTGTCAACAATTCATCAAATTCATTCAAAGTCAAAAAAACCCTAAAACAAGCTTGGGGAACACCTATAGTTCAGATTCTATAGATTCGGATCCTGAAACTTGTCAAGAGTTGAAGTGCAAACCGGGATCTACAGATTGCATCTTAGAATTCCCAAAAATTTGGAGTTGGACTAAGTCGCCATCAGTAGAAAATTAGTGTTTTTAGAAGTTTGTAAAGATTTTTAATTTGGAAAGTGTTTGGGATAGGAGATATAAGGGGGAATTGTGAGTGAGGTTAAGTTGTCTATGAAATGGGCATAACCAGTAAAAGATTAAAAAATAATATTTATTTTAGAAGAAGAATTACTGGAACTTAAATGCTTCAATTCTATTTTACAAGAAGAATTATTGGAAATTAAAAAATCCAATTCCCTTGATGATCCCAAAATGTGCCCATAGTTTGGATATTATGATAAACTTTTAATGCCTTTACTTTTGTTATTTGTGGTTGTTTAAAACTCTTTTGAAACCTTTTATGGGGATATCTTGTAGCAAAACACTTTCATGTTCTTGCAGCTTATTGTGTTGTCTTGACTACATTTATTACCCCGTTGACTCTCTAAATGACTGGTATATTGCATATAGTTTTTGAATGATGAAATAGATTTAAATGTGTGATTAATGAATGAATATTGTGTATGTACCATGCGCCTTTTCTTTTGCATCTGTTACCTTGTGTTTCGTAGGGTTGTTCAAGAAAGTATGATCGAGTCAAGTGCAGCCGATCTCGGCCTTGCAGTAAAGTCCATTTCCTGCACGACTTTGAGGAAGCTCTGGCGAAGACTCTTTGACCAAAACCGTTGGGAAGGATTTTTAATGAGAGTTAATCTGGAAAGAGTGGAGTGCTAGATTCTCTCTGGATCGAGTTGAACGGATAAATTTATTTATGAAGTTTGTTCCTTGATTCTAGGATACACTTTATTTCCACATCTTTCTTTGATAGGGTTAATTAGTTAGTTGCTCTCCTGATTTTAAATAAAGTACTCCTCCTACGTGAGTGAGAAAGGAGATGATAGTTAGAAGTAAGATAGAAGCATAGTGATAGGGATATAGCAAATATCATGTAATAATGAAAAGCAGAATCTGTATGACAAGAAATAGAGTTTGTTGTTAAGTTTCCATATCAACAAAGCAATGTATACCATTCTATTTTCATGAATAAAGTTTGATGCAGTTCTGAGTTTAGCACTTGCGTAACCAGTAGATGCTTGCTAAGGGGGCCCACTTAGTAAGTATCTGTAGTTAGTTAGTTAGCTATTATTTTCTATTGATCATCAGTTAGCTTTCATCTTTGAAGTTTCCATACAAACTCACTCTTGTATTGCTCCTGCAGCATCGGGAATCCATTCCTATGCCTGTTCCTGCAGCATAAGGCCAGTTCACAGTTTGTGTTTCATTCATAGTTGTTATGGTTTCTATTTTAATCAAATCATGGTTGAGTTAAAAGAACTTTGCATTACCTTTCTGTAGCGTAGATAGAATTCCTTCCAAGTATTTATTTCTGTTAAGTCGTGACTAAAACTAGTTCTTAGTACATATATTGTGCTGCGCCATTTAAAGTATACGTTCCCTGGTTTGACAAGTAAATGAATGTCCATAAAGAGATATTAGTCACCTACTGGAATGTCCAATTCCCAGGAAAGGTTTTATTGTGATTTTCATATCCTTTTGTGGGCGTGACCATCCCTATTGATAGCAGGTATTAAGGAAGTCTAGAAGAAAAAACATGAATATTTGTGTGAGCTTATTAATCAAAGAGATGAATTGTTGGATATCCAAAAAAAAAATGATGAATTTTTAGCTAAATTGAAATTGTTTGTAGAAATCCAAACTAGGAATGTTGAATTGGAAATATAATTGAAAAGGTTAGAGGAGAACATTGGAAGGTGTCAATCTAAGAACTTGCTAAAGTCATTGTTAAAAGTAGTTTAGTCAGTTGTTTCAGTATTTTCAAGTTCTTTTTAAATACCATCTATTCTATTGCATGCATAGAAGAATAAGAGATGCACTGGGAAGGTTCCTCCCTGAAAACCTATTTTTTGAACTACCATTTAACCCAGCTAATGCAAAACTTGAGGAAAACCCATTCACTTTGTTATTCCAGCAAGCCAATATGGCAAATAACCCACCTAATCCACCTCCCGCTTTTGAGTTTCCCGTTGTTCCCCAACAAGATACTGACAATCTTAAGAATATACCTTCTTCACTACTTCCAAAATTATATGGCCTAGTCACAGAGGACCCTGAAACTTTCCTGTTTGAGTTTGATATCCTCTGTCGCAGTTATGACTATACCTCAGATGCTCACAAACTAAAATTGTCTCCTTCCACCTTGAAGGAAGGAGCTCTCAGATGGTTCATGAGTCTGGGAAGAGGTGTTGTAGATAGTTGGGTAGCCATGCAAACCAAATTCCTTGAGAAATATAAGAAATATTATAAAAGTGGCAGTAAGGGAGATGATATATTCAGGATTCAGCAGAAGGAAGATGAAAGTTTGGAGGATTATATTTCAAGATTCTTGTTTTCTCTGAAAAAGAACTCAAACCATACTCTCAATGAAGACTCTTAGAAACTACTTTTTCTAAGAGGGATCAGTGATGTCTGTATAGACTCTCTGGACCTAATGGGAGGAGGTGATATAACCCAACTGCCTTGGGATGATATTAAGAAAATAGGTCTTAATTACTCCCAAGCAAATGTGAAGAAGGGTAGAGGTTATCAAGCTACAGTGGGTAAGTCTTCTTCTAGTGGATTTTCCAGGATGGAGATAACAAATTTGCTGTCTAACTTCAAGCAGGATATCATCAATAATATGGCTACACAGCTAGACACTATGCAAGCTTGGAAGAAACATGAGGCAGCCAAGACAGTTTTGGCCAAGTTCTATCCATATTGTAGAAAGAAGAAATGTGACTGCAGATGCAAGATGGTGGCTAATATAGAAGCTAAGCAATTACCTACTGACTTTAATCCAATAGAAGGTGATGATGATCAAGTGTTCTTTGTTGCACAAAGGAGACCATGGGCTCAAAGACAAGGTATGCATCAAGATCCTTTGACTTTTGGTAATCCTTATTCTAGCTATAATAATCAATGGCAACCTACATATGGACCACCACCAGCTTGTAATACATCTCAACCAAGTTGGCCTAATTATCATACCCCATAATGGCAATCTCCTCAAGGAGGTTGGCAGTAGCTAGAAGGACAATGGACCCCACCTCTAGGTAACTAGCAGCAGAATCCTCAATGGAGAGGTCCTCAACAATGGAAAAATCAATCCCCTAGGTTCCTGCAGCTTCCATAGCCACAACCATAGGCCCTCATGCCACCTCCTGTAGCACCTGCCACAAATATTGTCCCTCCAAAACAAACGTCTATGCTTGCCCATCTGTTGCCAAATCCCAATAATAAGCAACAGCAGCAGCCATAGCATCTTATGTATCTTGTTGAAGCCAACCAATATCAAGCTTATGCCTTAAATGTTAATGATATCCATTTAAGGTCTGGAACCACTCTACTTGCTCCACAACCACCTCTAATTACTGAAATACTAGATTCTCCTCTTGAAGAATCTATTGCACCTGCTATTCCTACTGAGCATATGCCTATAACTGATACGATTTTTAAGGAGCCTATTTTGCAAAATCAAGACAACCACCTTTTCCTCAGAGGTTGCAAAGTACTGCATTTAAATCCATGGAAGAACCCACTTTTGACATTTTTGATCAGCTCAAGAATGTTCAAATTCAAATCCTTTTATTTCAGGCTATTAAAGATGTTCCCATTTTTGGAAAAGCTATTAAAGAGCCCTATTTGAAGAAGCCTGGATGAAAGAAAAAGGATCCCCAAACAATTCATGTCTTAGGGAAATTGGCTAATATAATGTTGGAAAATGTAGTCATTCCAAAGTATATTGACCCTGGAAGTCCTGTAGTGCAAATACATATAAATGGTCAAATTGTGAAAAATATTTTGATTGACTTAGGTGCTGCCATTAATGTCATGACAAAGCATATTATGGAATCCTTGAACATGCTAAATATTAGGTCTACACCTATAGTTCTACAGCTTGTAGATAGATCCACAGTCAAACCTGATGGAATGGTGGAAGATGTAATTGTCACTCTTGAATCTTGGGAGTATCCAGCTGATTTCACAATATTATCAGTTAAGGAAACTTTAGGAGGGTATCTAGTTATCCTTGGTAGACCATGGTTAGCCACTACTGATGCTTTTATAGGATTTCGTTCTAGAGATATGACCATTTCTGATGGACAGTCCACAAAAAAATTAGCTTTCTATCCGCCTGCTAGACCTCAACTAGATTTGTCCCAATCTGTTTGGCCAGATGTGGGGGAAGAAACTAAAAAATCCAATTCGTTGGTTCAATTAATGATGCTTCAAAATGATCCATTCTCACAACTTCAGAATGAGGATGCCATGCTTTTTCAAATTCTACAGTTTAACTCCGATACGGATAGTTCATCTGATCCAAATAGTAGCCATCTACAATGTTTCCTGCAGCAACTAAATTCTGATAGTTCGTTGCCTAAACTTCCTGCAATTTTTCATAACTTTCTTCCACAAGAGGTACAAACATCACATGTATATTCTATGAGTAATCTCACTAAGCAGATAGAATTGTCTCTAGGTCACTATTTAAATATCAATAGCAAGCTGTTATAATCCCAACAAGCCATCTTATTAAAAATGCTACAAGATCAGCATAAAGCTTTTGCATGGGAATATGGGGACATGCAAAGAATAGATCCTTGAATTTTTACTCACATGATCTATATCAAAGAAGATTGTATACCAGTTAGGCAGCCTCAAAGAAGAGTAAATCCAGCACTTAGATAAATAGTTAAAAATGAGCTTCAAAATTTGTTTGATGTTGATTTTATTTACCCAATCTCTGACAGTCAGTGGGTTTCTCCATTAGTTATTGTCCCTAAGAAAGGTGGAAAATGGAGAGTGTGTGTAGATTACAGAGAGTTCAACAGTGCCACTAAAAAAGATCACTTTCCACTACCGTTTGTAGACCAAGTACTTGACTCACTATCTATCAAAAGCTATTTTTCCTTTTTGGATGGTTATAGTGGGTACAATCAAATAAAAATTGCCCCTAAAGATCAAGATAAGACCACTTTTACTTGTCCATGGGGAACATTTGCTTACTTGGTCTTGCCTTTTGGTCTATGCAATGCACCAGCAACATTTTAGAGAGCAGTAATTAGTATCTTTGTTGATATATCTCATGACTGTATGGAGATTTATATGGATGATTTCACTACCTATGGAGTCACATTTGAAGAAGCACTGGTGAATTTAGAAAAAGTATTGAAAAGGTGTAAAGAGAAAAATTTGTCTCTAAACAATGAAAAATATTTTCTAATGATGGAAGAAGGTATTGTTCTAGGCCATCATATTTCAAAGAATGGAATTCAGGTTGACCCTACTAAAATTGAAGTTATTCAAAATTTACAAACTCTTGCAAAACAAAAGGATGTCAGAAGCTTCCTTGGCCATGCAGGGTATTATAGAAGGTTTATAAAAGATTTCAGTAAAATTGTCAGTCTACTTTATGCCTTATTAACTAAGGATTCTCAATTTGAGTGGACGGAGGCCTGTGAAATTTTTTTTCTGCAACTAAAATACTTGTTTACTAAAGCCCCTATTCTTCAAGGTCCAAAATGGAATTTGCCTTTTCACATACATGCTGATGCCTCTGATTTTGGTATAGGGGTAGTCTTAAGTCAAAAAGAAAATTCAAGTAAGCATGCTATCTATTTTATCAGCAAGAACCTTCATGGCCCTGAGCTAAATTATACTGTTATAGAAAAGGAATAGCTCGCAATAGTGTATGCTTTGAATAAGTTTAGGTATTATGTCATAGGTTATCAAATATTTGTTCACACTGACCATGCAACAATCAGGTATTTGATGAACAAACCTGCCATCTCTAGTAGATTGGCAAGATGGCTCATGTTGTTACAAGAATTTGACATTACAATCATTGATAAACCAGGAAGAGCTAATGTTGTGGCTGACTTTTTATCAAGACTTCAAATAGCTGCACCTGCTGAACATAAGGTCATTGATGATAGGTTCCCAGATGAAGACTTGTTTTCCATTGCTGCACATACTCCATAGTATGTAGACATTGCCAATTATCTAGTAGCAAGTAGAATACTAGCTCACTTTTCTCCAAAAGAAAAGAAATTGTTAATAGAGAAAAATTTTAACTTTTCATGGATTCCAAATTGTCTATTTTATACTGGACCTGATCAAGTGATGCGCAGATGTGTAAGAGAAGATGAGACTTATGATATCTTGCATGCTTGTCATGATGAACCTTGCGGGGGACATTTTGCAGCAAATAGAACATCAATCAAGGTTCTTACAATAGGGTACTACTGGCCAATGTTACACAAGGATGTTGTGGCCTATATAAGGAAATGTGACAGATGCCAACATATGGGAAGACCAACCAAGTCAGATGAAATTCCACTATATCCACAGGTAATAGTCACCCTTTTTGATAAGTGGGGAATGGATTTTGTAGGACCAATTGATCCACCATCAAATGGCAAGTCATACATTCTAGTTTGCATAGATTATGTAACAAAATGGGTTGAGGTAAAAGCTATGACTCATGCTAGAGATAATAAGGTTGTTGAATTTCTATATGAACAAATTTTCACTAGATTTGGAGTTCCCAAAGAGCTTGTAACTGATCAGGGAGCGCAGTTCACATCTAATTTGATCACTGCACTAATGAATGACTATAAAATCAAACATAGGAAGTCCAGCCCCTATCACCCTCAAGCCAATGTTCAGGCAAAGGTTACAAACAGGGAAATTCAGGTGATCCTAACAAAGACAGTGCAACTCCATAGAAAAGATTGGAGTAGCAGACTTCCTGAAGCAGTCTTGGCCTACAGAAATACATGGAAGACAACAACTAGGTTTACACCTTTTGAGCTGCTTTATGGGAAACCAGCCATGTTTCCCATAGAATTTGAGCACAAAACTTTGAGGATAGCTCTTGAACTCAATATGGGAATATCTAAAGCACAGAAGGAATGACTCCTGCAGCTAAATGCTTTGGACAAAATGAGAAAAGTTGCCCTGCAGCATACCGAAGCGGTCCAACAACAAAGGAAGAAATGGCATGATCAACACATCAAAACCAAGCAATTTTCTGCTGGTGATTAGGCTCTGTTATATGATTCCAGATATCAAGAAAACCAAGGCAAGCTCACAACACACTGACTTGGTCCCTATGAAGTTGAGAATTTGTTCGACAACAGAGCTGTACAGCTGGCAATAATTGATCCAGTCCATTTCAAATTACTAGTTAATGGCCACCGACTCCGGTTGTACCATAAACCAGTATCGAAGGAAGAATTCATTCAGTAGTTTGTTCAGAATCCTCCATCTACTCTTCCTGTAGCTGAAGGCTTTAGCCTTTATTCTATAGCTTCACAATAATTTTAAAAAAAATATGCTCATAATAAAGGTTTTCTTTTTAAGGAAACCCTTTTTCTCTATTCTCACTTGTCGCCACATCCCACTTCTTTATCTTCCATCCATCCATCCATTCCATCCATTCCATCCATTCATCTCATTTTCCCACATCACCCATCCACCTCATCCATCCACATCACCCTTCATTATGATATCATTCCCAACTGTCACCTCATGAAGGCGTCATTATCTTTCTTCACATGTACACGCAATTATCAAAGGTACGCCATATCTTTTGTTATCACATATTTAATTTATTTTATTCTATTCATTTAGTACTATGCCTGTACCGGTCATTATTACCTGATCGTTTCCTATTTTTTAGTACATGTGAGGACACATGTCATACTCTAAGTAGGGGGCGGGGTAATCCACCTTTTAAAACCTGTCTTTTCACTGCTGCCACAACTGCACAAATAACCTTTCTTTATTATTTTTCTGGTACCTTCCAAATATGATCGCATGTCCTTTTCATTTGCATGCTTTTCTTGTAAATTACAATCAAAACTGCTTGTTCAAAAATTTCATTTTTGGAAAAGGGAGAAATGTGACGACACGATAGAAAAAAAAAAAAAAAAAAACAAGAAGAGAATGGGAAACATATGAGGAAGCCGAAAGGAATGAGCCTGTTCCATTATGTTCTCAAAGTTCAAACCCCCATGCAATGTTGAAAACCTGGTTTACTCTGACATATGGCATTAATAATACTATAGCTAGAGAGAAAATATTTGATCTCAGGAAGCAGGTATATGATGAATTTCAGGCACAACCATATTCGTTTTGGAGACTGTCATACACTAGAAGTGAGAAAAGGTGGGAAAGATTAACTATTGGGCTAAGAAGGTCTGAACCTCATAGTCCCCTAAATTTCACAGCAGCTCTTAAACGATCAAGCAAATATATACAATTGGGACTTCAAAAGAGATTTGAATTGTGGTTGCCATTGACATTCAGACCTCTTGTGCTAATGTGGCCCCTTTATCCTCACCAAGCTACGAATCTTAATGATGATTTAGAAGACCGTAGGTATGAGAGGTGCTAAAATTTCAAAGGATTTTATTACAGGTTTGGAACTCCATTTCAGAGTCATGCTGCAACCACTGATTTCAGAGAAACCACCAGGAAAGTTAATGCTGGAGGACCAACATTGGGCTAAGTAGGGGGCATAATGATGAGCCCAAAATGTGCTCATATTTTAGATATTATGATAAACTTTTAATGCCTTTACTTTTGTTATTTGTGGTTGTTTAAAACTCTTTTGAAACCTTTTATGGGGATATCCTGTAGTAAAACAATTTCATGTTCCTGCAGCTTATTGTGTTGTCTTGACTACATTTATTACCCTGTTGACTCTCTAAATGACTGGTATAACGCATATAGTTTTTGAATGATGAAATAGATTTAAATATGTGATTAATGAACGGATATTGTCTATGTACCATGTACCTTTTCTTTCGCATCTGTTACATTGTGTTTCACAAGGTTGTTGAAGAAAGTGTGATCGAGTCAAGCACAGCTGATCTCGGCCTTGCAATAAAGTCCATTTTCTGCAGAACTTTGAGGAAGCTCTAGCGAAGACTCTTTGACCGAAACCATTGGGAAGGATTTTTAATGATAGTTAATCTGGAAAGAGTGGAGCGCTAGATTCTCTTTGGATCGGGTTGAACGGATAAATTTATTTATGAAGTTTTTTCCTTGATTTTGGGATACACTTTATTTCCATGTCTTTCTTTGATAGGGTTAGTTAGTTAGTTGCTCTCCTAATTTTAAATAAAGTACTCCTCCTACGTGAGTGAGAAAGGAGATGATAGTTAGAAGTAAGATAGAAGCATAGTGATAGGGATATAGTAGATATCATGTAATAATGAAAAGAAGAATCTGTATGACAAGAAATAGAGTTTTTTGTTAAGTTTCCATATCAACAAAGCAATGTATACCATTCTATTTTTATGAATAAATTTTGATGAAGTTTTGAGTTCAGCACTTGCATAACTAGTAGATGCTTGCTAAGGGGGACCACTTAGTAAGTATTTGTAGTTAGTTAGTTAGCTATTATTTTCTGTTGATCATCAGTTAGCTTTCATCTTTGAAGTTTCCATACAAACTCAGTCTTGTATTGCTCTTGCAGCATCAGGAATCCATCCCTGTGCCTATTCTTGTAGTATAAGGCTAGTTCATAGTTTGTGTTTCAGTCATAGTTGTTATGGTTTTTGTTTTAATCAAATCATGGTTGAGTTAAAAGAACTTTGCATTACCTTTCTGTAGCGTAGATAGAATTCCTTCCAAGTATTTATTTCTATTAAGTCGTGACCGAAACTAGTTCTTAGTGCATATATTGTGCCGTGCCATTTAAAGTATATGTTCCCTGGTTTGACAAGTAAATGAACATCCATAAAGAGGTATTAGTCACCTGCTAGAATTTAAAATTCCTAGGAAAGGTTTTACTGTGACTTTCATATCCTTTTGTGGGTGTGACCATCCCTATTTATAGCAGGTATTAAGGAAGTCTAGAAGAAAAAGCATGAGCATTTGTGTGAGCTTATTAATCATAGAGATGAATTGTTCGATATCCAAACAAAAAATGATGAATTTTTAGCTAAATTGAAATTGTTTGTAGAAATCCAAACTAGGAATGTTGAATTGGAAAAATAATTGAAAAGGTTAGAGGAGAACATTGGACTACAAAATGATGAGATATTTTGTTTGAAAGTAAAAAATGAATGCTTGAAGGCACTAAATAATCAACTGAAATCAAAACCTTTGGCTTGTGATGTTTGTTGTAACATAGAAAATTTATGTTTTTTTAATCAAATAACTAGTTTGTGTAATATAACTCAAGTTATTTCTGATTAAATGTGTGAAGGTTAACATGATCATATGCTTGAATGTGAAAAGTTTGTTAGTACCACTGAGAAAAATTTTGGTTTCAAAATTATGCAAAGAATGGGTTATAAGGTAAAGGATTGGGTAAACATGCACAAGGGATTAAAAAACCAATTGAAAACCTAAAATGCATAAAATCAATTCTAAAATTCTAATTTTTTTCAAAAAATCACTACCTAGAGTCATTCACCACCTTGGGAAACTTAGTCTAGTTGCATATTTTACACTACATTTTTTGTCATTTCCAGTTCATTCTCCACATTTCTATTTTTTGTAATTACATATTTGTTGTGCTATTCTTAGATTTTTTGTTTCATTCACTTTCTTTCCCTTATGTTTGCTTTCATCATGGATATGTGTTTTAATAAGCTTTGGATTTCATTACAATCCTTAGTTGACATGTCAAACTATGCCTTTGAAATTGGTCCTAATGACATTGAACTTCCACATGCTCCTTCAACTCCTCATGCATGTCCTCCTCATGAAGATGGATTCATTAGAGAAGATGATGATAGCATGAATAAGTTCCTAAATGACTATCTTGATAACCTTGAAGCTAATGCATCCTTTTATCCATCCATGAAATAATAAGACCTTCCTACAATACCACCTCTTGATATGTTTAGTTACTTTCATCCTAAAACAAATGAAGAACCTAAGCTCCCTACACAAGTTGAACCTATTTCTTCTAAACACATATTGACTCAACCATTTTGTGACAACAAAGTCACTAATACTCCAATCAATCTTGAAGAAACCTATGGAAAATATTTTACCATTTTGAGCAAACAAGAATGTGACACAACCATTGAACATGCCATTCATTAACACTTAAAACAAAAACAAAATGATGAAAATACAATGGCATTATGTTATAAAGATCCCTCTCATAACAACAAGCCTCCTAGAGAATATTTGTGGCTTCATGATGATGGCACAATGATATTTGATTCCCCTCCTGATCTGAATGTCCCTCCTCGAGAGGACCTATTGACTCAGAACAATGACAAGGATGTGTGAATCACTTTGGGTCCTCCTCCTTCCATTGAAGAAAAGGGAAAATCTAGCAAACACAAGAGGCCTTACAAGTTACAAAAACTCAAGTTTCCTCTTACTCCACCACGTAAATGTGAAATGAAATTGCAAATACTTTTTAAAAAAGGACTCATATTATTACCACCTATGAATAGGTTGGTGATATATCCTAAAGATTCCAATGTTCCACATTACATATATCATCATGTTCTTGGACATAGAAGTGATGAGTGTCATCAATTGAAAGAAATATTGAGCAAGTATCATTTCAATGGCAATAATTCCTATCCAATAATTCCATAAAACACTCTCCAACTCCTTGTCATGTCATAGTTGTAGAACATTCCATTCTCACTATTACATGACCTTTCCTATCACTTATCTCAGCTCATTATTGTCTTGCACCCAGTGGGGTAAAGACATTGATAGCCTTGTCCTAGTAATACATTTTTCATTATCCCTTATTTGCATTATTCACCTTCCCCTTATACCAATTGAGATTGGGAGGTAGATGAATTGCTTGATGGCTAACTCACATTTTCCTTACTAGTCTTTTGCATTTTTATTTTATCTTTCTTTTGTGTGTTTGCATATGTGTAATTTAATCCCCCATGTTGTTTTGCTTAGTGTTCTCTCTCTTTGTAGAATTCCTCTCTTTGTAACTTCATTCTTCTCTATGTCATACATCACTTCTTCCTTTTTCTCTTCTTGTGTTTTCCTTTTGGGGATGACACATGGCATTGAGACATTCATACATCTCTTTTATGTTGACCCAAAAGGATTTTCTTTCTCTTTGCATTTTTATTTTTTCTTTTTCTTGTGTTTTCCTTTTGGGGATGATGCAAGGCATTGAGACATTCGTGTCTCCTTCATGTTGGCCCACAAGAATTTTTCTTTTTCTTTTCCTTTTCCTTTTTATTTTGTCTTTTTCTTGTGTTTTCCTTTTGGGGATGACACAAGGCATTCATACATTCATGTCTCCTTCATGTTGACCCAAAAGCTTTTCCTCTTTCTTTTTCCTTTTCTTTTTCATTTGGCTTGTTTTTTTCTTTTAGGGAGGATGCAAAGTGTCAAGACACCCTATGTATCTTCCATGTTGACTCAAAAGGTTATTTCTTCTTCCTTGTTTTCACTCTCTTTGTGTCATTCTTCCAGTTCTTTGCATTTGGGGAATGATGACAGTACCAAGCTCATTAGAAACATTGTAGACAATACCTCACATGAACTAAGCAAGACTCCTTTGAACATTCTTTAAATTTTTCATGTTGCATTTTGTTATATGGCCACATTGCATAATAGAGCTTTCATGCCTCTGGTGCCATTGTGGTTTTTCATGATCTCCAAGCATACAAAGTTTTTCTTGTCTCATGAAGCTTGAAAAGTCATTTTATTTTATGGTGCCTTATTAAATTTATTAGGAGGTATAACTTTGGTGTGGTTGAGCAAGAAGCCCATTCTGAGGAATGAATTTCCCCATAGACACCTATGTGTGTGTGAGTGCATACCAACCATGAGTGTATGTTTCTCACCTTTTAGGCCTTATCACTCAGCGAAAAGCCATGAGTTTCATCACCTTAGAGTGAGTGTATGTTGTTTTTAGGAAAAATAGACTAGATTTGATCTAGAATAAGATGGACAAACGATTAAAGCTTGATCTGATTCTCTCTTTCCTTTTCTCCTTTCTCTCCTTTTTCATTCTTTTACATAATTTTTATGTGTGTTCCTTTTTGCAAATGTTTCATTTGCAATGGGATCTTGATCCTGGTGGCTTGATCACCCCTCTTGATTGTTGTCTCATCTTGCTATCCTGAGTGCATTTGGATCCCTCTTGATGTGCATGTTTGGATACTTTGGTGTGAGTTTGAATCAAGTTCATCCTCTCACTAAAGTGGGGGATAAACGTAGCATAGAAAAATGTATCTTTTAACATTTTCATGCTCATTTGGGTCTTTCTTATGGATGTTGGCCTAGTTTTGTAATGTAGTCGACACATTCACATTAGGTCTTTGATCCTTTTGAATAAATAAGAACTTTATGATGCGTTGTAAAATTTTTGTGAAGTGTTGTAACCCACTTTCACACTTTTCTAGGATCTTTTTAATATAATTAACTTAAATAATCTCTTTCTATTGCTTACCAAGCCTTATTTCAAAGTGTTGTAACAAAATTTCACACTTTTCTAGGATTCTCATTAATAATTTAACCCTTTCTTATGCTTAAATGACCCCTTTATACACTTATAGGCCCTACTTAAGTATATTTTTGAAAATAATCATGTTAAACATCATTTAATACACTTTAATTCCTAACACGCACTTAAATTTCACTACTAGGACTAAGTCGCCACTTGGGGTGACTTAGTCCCACTTGGCTTAAAAATAAAAAATATTTCAAATATTTCCATTGGCGGTAATATAGGTGATGTTGGTTGTTTCATTGTTGGATAAAAGGCTACATTAGCTACAAGGTTGTCAAGGAAATCATTGATGAACTGATTCAAATTGTCATCATCTTCTCCATTGATTTCAACATTACAAGGAGGACATGCATTAGGAGTTGAAGGAGCATAAATGAGTTCAAAGTTATTAGGGTCATTTCCAAAAGCACAACTTGACATATCTACTAAGGATTTCAAGGACAACCATAATTTTCCAAAGCACATGTCCATGATGTAAATTTTAGATTCTAAGCTATGTAACAATGTGAAATGAAATGTTCTAGATACAATTTTTATTTTGAGCAATGCACAAAATGAACTAGTGTAAACTATATGCAATGAAATGTATGAAAAGTATAGTTTGTAAACTAAAATAGAAAGGCAACAAAAACAAATAGAAGCTTGGAAATAGGGAAATTAATCCAAAAAAAATTAGTGTATAATATGCAAAGGGATTTATTCGCCCAAGGGAGCGAATGAGTCCTAGATGGTGATTTTTTTTATGTTTTCAATGATTTTCAATGAAATTTTACTGTCTATAATGTTGTATGATATAAAACTAAATTACAAATGTAGCGATTTTTTATTTTCAATATTTTTGGATGCAAAAATAAAGCTGAAATGACTTTTCACGAATGCAAAATTGAAACCCTAAAATACAAGTGAATGTAATACAAAACCCTAATGCAATGCAATCTATATATAAGATGTAATTTCACTCCAAATAATACTTTAAGGTGTTCTTTAAATGTAAGTTCACCAAAATGTTTAGAAGAAATTTGTTATGTACTCTAGGGTTTTGCACCTAGGATGACAATTTCCAACTAACATTCAAGGATTGCCCTTGAGATGTATACCCCAAGAATGTAAAGGAGGCAAGAGATCTTTCTAAGGGATAAATCCAAGGGTACTGATAAAAAATTACAAAGGGGTTCACCACCAAGTGTAAACTTGGAAAAGACAATATGTTGAAAATATAGTGTGATATGCAAACAAGATGCTTAATGACCTAAAACAATAGAGAAATTCAAAGAACAAGTGGGGAAATAGAATGTATGCACCTAGATACTAAAATGAGGTCCTAAAATCCTAGAAATTCTATTCATGATGTCAAATGGGACTCATTCACCAGCCTTGGTGAATTAGTCCACTTTGTGGGTGATAGTTCTGGAACAAGTTTCAGAAAACTTGGTGCTCAGATCTTGAAAAAAAAAATTCAAACAGCTCTAGTGGGACTCATTCACCTCCTGTGCTGAATGAATCCGCTTTAGGGTTTTTGGAAACTCTGAACTAGAAACTATGGCTTTTGGTCTGCTTTTCTGCTCTTGACTCAAATCTAGATCCAAAAGTGGGAAATTCAACCTGAAGGTCTTGTCTAAGCTTTTCTTGCAACTTTGACAGCTTTGAATTGCTTTAAAAATTTGGTGACAACTTTTCCAATCTTTCTCTTGAATATACTTGCCTTCAAAACCTGTAAAACACATGCAAAGAGAGGGAAAAATGTTGGGGAGCTTAGTAGATAGGGGCTTGCCTTGGTCAAGCCCCTTGTCTGGTAATTAAACCTTGAAATGAAAGAAAATGAAGAAGGATAATGATGAATGAACAAATGGAGATGCTACAACTCACCAAACCCTAGTAGTAAAATGCTACAACAATGCTTGAAAGGGCTATAATGGATGTGGTTATTGAATCTTGCTTGGAATGATGTAATCTTGAATGCAATGCTAGCTTGAATCATCAACACCTAGATAAAAAATGTTAGCTCAAGAACAAACATGATGCAAATAATCTTTGATATGATGGATGACACTTGAAGATGCTACAAAAGTACTTGAAAATTTTCTATTGCAAACTTTTCAAAGCTTTTGTGAAGAATTGTGAATTCTAATTTTCTATAATGTATGAATACTCAAGTTGCTAGTATGAAAATGAGTGATTAAACCTTGTATTTATACTCAATTATGTAGGAAATCCTGAAAATGCAACACTACAGGTCAACCTTAGATATTGGAGATCAAATCTCGCAATATTTTTTATTTAAATTTAAATTTTGAGTTAAGGGGGACTCATTCACCACAAGTGGCAAATGGGTCCCACCTTAGGTGATTTTATGTGGTTTTTGGTATTTAAGTGTTTTAAATGGCCTAGTCGGGATTTATCTTGAAAATGATCATAATTAAGGCTGAAGGTTGTAATTTGGGGCTAATTAAGGAAGAATAAATCCCAATTATTGAATAAGATCCCTAGAAGAATGTGAAAATGTGTTACAACACTTTAAAACACCCTAGAAAGGGGCCCAATTAAGCTCAATTTGGTTAAAATATGTTCCAAACCCTAGAAAAGTGGGAAAATTCCTTACAACACTTTACAAAACTTTGGTAAAGGGACAATTAAAGTATATTTTAGTGAAATAAAGGTCTTGGAAAAATGTGAGTGTTTACAATACTTCACAACACTGTTCCAAGACATCAATTAAGGCTTATTTTAGTGAAATAAAGGTCCTACAACAATGTGAACATTTACAAGATGTTACAACACCACTCCAAGATATCTGTTACAACACATTTTGATGAAATAGAAGCCTTGATACATTACAACACCACCTTCAAGATCAAAAGATAGAGCTAAACAATACTAAATTGTCACTTACAAAAAATAATTTAAGAAAGCTTAACCAGTGAGCCAATCGTATGTATTCACTAATCTATTACAAAGCACTTTCCTTTTGAACGTTTTAATATGGGACAAAAATCAATATAGAAGCCCAAATTTTTACAAAATTTATACTTCACTTTACAAAAACACAAACTGCTGTAAAGAAAAACCCTAATACTTTAACCATTGATACAAAACAACACCCATAATGGGGAATAAGGCTTATCTATAATCTTCAAATGGCTCTAACTACAATTACTAATATGACATTTGCCTCTCGACCACTACAAAAAGAAGGTGAAGAGAACACTAACACTAAGATTCCTGAGAAGAATGAAAGGTAGATAGCCACTTAAATTATGCAACAGGAACGAGATAATAAAACTGCTTCAGAAAGTCAAAGTTCATTGGGCAGTGGTTCACCCTCACCCAGATGGGTCGATGCCAAAACCCCTCCAAAATAGCAAGAAATCTTCTGGGCCAAAGATGACACCACAACCTTTGGCAGCTACTGACACGGTAACGCTCCAATGACCCGAGAAAACCCTCAAGGTGGTTATCAGTAATCAACACATAAGCCACCAACTAACTCTTTCTAGAATAGAGGAAGATGGGTGGATTTATATCAAATAGATGATGCTCTTTAGCCATAAAAATATTGAAACAAAGAAGCAAACGATATGGCACCCTAGTAGCAATAAAACTTTTCTCAGAAGGGAGTAAATAAAAGGATGGTCAAAGAATAACCATACCACAACTATCTAAAAACCCACACATGCTGAGAGCCACAAAAAATAACTATCTGGACACAAGCTTCACCAGTATCATGAGCATGAGGCCGCATATCAGGGTATGCGAAAATCATGAAAATGAAAGACAAGAACTACATAAAAGTGGTGATAGAAAAACATAATGGTTTATGGGATAGGCAATGTCACATCGGGTAGAGCTAGCCAATGAAACTAAAACCCTAGATAAGTGGAAGTAGGGTAAATCAAATCTAAGTTGGGTCCCTTACACAATAATCAAATCGATATGCCTTAATGCTAACTGTTAACATAAAGAAAAAACCAAAAATCAATTTGCACGTGTCTTCCCTATGTCTTGGGCATTATGGTAATGACTTACATACTATAATTATTATTATTAATTATTTAATTATTCATTAGCCTTTTCTTCTATAATTAAATAAATTTTTAAATATTTTCTATCATTTGTTTTCTTATTAAATAATTATTTTAATTATTTAACACTTTGTCCATTTTTAATTAAATTGTTGTTTTTCAATAATTGTTTTAATTATTTAATTTTTCACTTTCCCTCCTAGATTAAATATTTATTTTTATAATTATTTAATTTATTTCACAACCTCTTTTTTGTGTCATTGTTATCCCTTCTCTTTATCTGTGCCATTCTTAACCCTTCACATCTCAATTAATTTCCACCCTTGATAAGGTTTTATTACCTTTTAATCTCCACCATCCATCCCTAACTAAACCTTATTTTTCCCTAACCCTATTTCATTGCTTCTCAAGCAATCTTATCCATTGATCTTCATCATTTGATCTTGACCCTTCATTCAAATTTGGTTTTCTATAAAAGAGACCTATCGCTTTCATTTCAACCCTAGCTAGCTAGAGACAACCACAACTACTATCGAATTCTTTGACATAAAACAAAATGGTGAAGAGCAATGAACGGGATTCAATCATGGCATAGAGATTGTTGGTAATATTATTTTATCATTTTATACTTTTATGTTTATTTGTGCTTCATTGTTGAGATTTTTTTTATTACAACTATACTATAAATTGGAATAGCTTATTAAATTCATAATAGAAAACATAAAAGTACTGTTTTATTTTATTTCAAAAAAATATTTCAAATATTTATAACCCTATTCTACAGAATGAAATCCTTGTTGAGATTTTCTTTCATTTCAACTGTACTATAAATTGGAATAGCTTATTAAATTAGTAATGGAAAATAGAAAAGTACTCTTTTATTTTAGCTCAATTTTTATTTTTTTTCAAATACCCTTTGTTGTAAAATATAAGGAGATGTCTTGTAATTTTTTGTAATTTTTTCTGTAATTGGAATAGCATATTAAATTCATAATGGAAAATATAAAAGTACTCTTTTATTTTAGCTCAATTTTTTTTTTCAAATACCAATAATTGTAGAATATTTGTAGATGACAAGTAGGAGATTCTTATAATTTTCCTGTAATTGTAATAACTTATTAAATTCATAATGGGGAATATAAAATTTCTCTTTTTGTTTTAGCTCAAAAGAATTTTTCAAATACCCATAACCCTATTCTCTAGAACAAAATCCTTGTTGAGATTTTCTGTCATAGAATGAAATCCTTGTTGACTGTACTATAAATGGAATAGCTTATTAAATCTTTTATTTTAGCTCAAAAAAAATCTTTTGAATACCCATAGTTGTAAAATATATGCAGATGACAAGTATGAGATTTTTGTAATTTTCGTCTAATTGCAATAGATGGAGAATATAAAAGTACTCTTTTATCTTAGCTCAAAAAAATCTCTCAAATACCTATAGTTGTAAAATATATGTCAAGTAGGAGATTCTTGCAAGTTAGTTCATTGTTCAAAATTTCATTGATATTATTCTAGAAATATATCTACATATAATAATTAAAATTTTGAGAGAATAAATTGAATATATTTAAATTTTATCAATTTAATCTATTTTACTTTTAACCTCATCAATACTTTAATTTTCATGTTCTAGGCTCAATATAGATTTTTAAATCACACTATATGTAACTGTTTTTAAAATTTTTTTTAAAAGAACTTCAAAACTTTAACTTTCACATAATAATTATATTCTCGAATGTCAAACATTAATTAACATCATCGAATCACCAAATTTATGGTTCAATTGACCCTGCAGAAAGGAACACATACTCATTTGCTTCTCATGTTTAATATTCACGAAAACACATCATATGGACTGTAGAAGATATAATTGTCCATGTGTGTCCACATTCAAGAACGTATATTTTGTAACTGGTATATCTACAATTTAGTTCAACCCTGTAAATTTATTTTTGAAAATTAATATAGCTACGTTTTGATCAGAGTTTAAAGCTTATAGTTGAGACTTAGATCTATCACTAAAAATAGGAAATGGAAAGAGATCACTTTGGTGTTCAACTTTCCTCCAACAATTACGAGTTCCTCGTTTGTTTTATGTGCAGGTTTACTTCTTTCAGTGTAACGGTCCTGTAGTGCCACCACTAATTTTATCTAGATAAAACTGTATTTAATTGTTATTTCAAACTGTGCTATGTTCACATTAATTTTTGTTTATCTCACATAATTGTATACTTTCTGTTGTATAAGCAGTTTCACTCCCTTCAGTATCTCCAGCTTCTCATTCGCTGTCGGAGGGTCCTGTAGTAGATATGAAAAAGCAGAAGATTGAGTCTGCCCAAGCACTTGGAGGTCTTTGCTTGTAACCAATATTTTAAATAATTCATTGATTAGGGACTGACCTTTGTATTACAACTGTAAACATTTGTCCATATTAATAAATTTAATCATAAATACAACTTTGATGCAGTTGACCCAGCATCATCGATTGGAAGTGTTGTTACTGGCTGTATTGATGGAAAATTTGAGCATGGTTACCTAGTCAATGTGACAGTTGGGACGAGGCAAATGAGGGGTGTTTTGTACCATCAGATTGAACGTAGGCGGAAAAAGAAGCTAGTGACTAGGAAGGATCCTAATGCACCAAGGCCGAACAGAACTGGCTATGAGGATGAAAAACTTGTATGTAAATGACAAAATTAGTGTTTTACTTATAACCATATATACTAAATGTTTATATTGAGTTTATATTAATTTTTTTTTTATGGCAGCCTTATCAAGAGCGTGGTATAGAAGGAAAAAAGCGCTATAGAAAAGAGATGTGTGAATACTTGCGACTTCAGGCTCAAAGTGTTATGGTTGAAACTCATACCATACCAGGAGCAGATTGTTCAGCCCTGGTCAGAGAGCAGCTCTATGACAATCAGTAGTGTTAAACAATTAGAGATATCCTGCTACTATTAGGAATAAACTTAGTTGTACCGCATATATTCAAACAGGTAGTGTTAAGTACATCCGGACTGTAAGTTTGTGGACATTAAATGCACTTTTCTTGTTGCAAACGAGCAACAGATTTTGTCCATATTCAACAAGTGCTGGCAATAGACTCAGCTTTGATTATCAAATTTGTCAATTAAATATTTAATGCACTCTGTGGCTCCATGAGCAAGTATTATTCCCGACTGTTGAAGCATTTTGTTTTGTTCCAAGTTTAATTATTAATTTTCTCGGTAAATAGTAGTTTACCATCCATGCCTTTATAGGCAATAATATTACAATTGGTACACGGTTAGTTTTCCTCCTTTCTAGTGTAACCCTTATTTTTCAGAAGTATAATCTTTGAACAAGCGTACTTTTCATAGGAAAAAATAATTGTTTGCAAAGTGATTTGTAATTGTTTTTGAAAATAATAAGTAAAACCAAAAATTTGGTTTTTTATATTTTGTTTAGTAATAGGAAATAAACCTCCCTTCATTGCTACTCCAATATAGGATAGAATGGACTCCATCTATATTGGACTCCACTGGCTTTCTTGTTTAGCTTAAATTTCATAGCTTATCATTGCGTGTTTACCACACACTTTAAGGTTTGGGGTTGAAGTAGCTATTTCAATTAATATAAATTATGTACCAGATCTCTTATTGCAAGAAAGAACTAGGAGACTACGAGGCCCTTTCCAGAAATTTTCATTTGTTTAGCTCTTTTTCCCTGCATTGTCACTCTTTTTTAGTAATCAATTGTACTGGAGTGTTAATAATTTTTGTGTTACAAGTGAATGACATATAAGAACGTTGCATTTGCAGTATGCGTTTGGACCCTGGTGCTAATTAATATAAAGAAATATTAACCAAGTAAATGCATCCAATATATTTATGGAGCACTTTTTAAAGTAACCATGCAGCCTCAGTTTCTAGGCAACCATGTAAAGCATTTAATGACAATATAACAGAAATTTATTGTTGATTAAGGGATCATGTTAAAAATCTATATTTGGGCACACTGATAGAGATAATGTAAGTTCTCATGGTTTAACCATGGTATAAACTTCTTAAAGTTCTGTGTAATGCTATGCTGTTTCAAGTTTTCTGAATTGACAGAAAATCTTTGGGGATTATTAAATCACTCTTTGGGCCTTTTATGCAATTAATCCTTAGCCTGTCCAGTTGATATTTGCACAAGGTTTCAATGACTTGACAATTCAAAATATTACCTGTACCTACAGGCAAATACGATCCTGCTGATGTTAGGATCAACCAACCAACAGCTATATATTGTTTATTTAATTTTTAGGGGTTAAATTTTCTTTGAGCTGATGTTCACGTCTGTATAATGATTGGCTAGAATCTTAGATGATATAGTCCTGCTCTGAACTCGAACCACACATTTGAAGCACATTTTACTTTTGAGGGAAGCTTTTTAAATATAATGTCGGTTTTCAGAACTATTCAAGTGTGACAGGACAAAGAATATTCACTCTTTGAAATATCCTTTAAAAGTGACGGTCTGGAAAAATTGAATGCTGCCTAGTTTTCAAATTATAAATCAACAGTGTATCCTAATGTCAAAGCTGCCAAGTCTCTAGCAATATTCAATCCTTTTCTGTATGTGGTGGTTTCGCCCGTGTGTTAAAATCTTTAAAATTATATCGCGAAAAACAGCAATTATAAGAAGATAATGAAACCCATTGGTGCTCGAGGAGGCCATCATTGAATTGCCTCTAGAATTTTAGAGGGTTTGCTTTCCTAAGCTTCAATTTTAGACTTACTCCCAAAACTAGTATTTAAAGAGTCTCTAGAACAAGTCATATTAAAAAAAATAACAAATCAAGCATGATGTAAGTGAATCGGTGCTTAATTTGGAACAAAGTTTCATGGTGGAGAACATAAATAGTAAGTTGGTCTTGAAACTTAACACTAGGCGGATTTTTACAGAATGGGATGGTAGAAATTAGGATGATTCCTCTATTAAGAGAAAGCAGACTTCTCTATGCTTTTCTTGCAACTTTGACAACTTTGAATTGCTTTAACAATTTGGTGATAACTTTTCCAATCTTGCTCTTCAATGTACTTGCCTTCAAAACCTATAAAACACATGCAAAGAGAGGAAAAAATGTTGGGGGGTTAGTAGATAGGGGCTTGCCTTGGTTAATCCCCTTGTTTGGTAATTAAACCTTGAAATGAAAGTAAATGAAAAAGGATAATGATGAATCAACAAATGGAGATGTTACAACTCACCAAACCCTAGTAGTAAAATTCTACAACAATGCTTGAAAGGGCTACAATGGATGTGGTTCTTGAATCTTGCTTTGAATGATGTAATATTGAATGCAATGCTAGCTTGAATCATCAACACCTACATCAAAATTGTTAGCTCCATAACAAACATGATCCACATAATCTTTGATATGATGGATGACATTTGAAGATGCTACAAAAATACTTGAAAATTTTCTCTTGAAGACTCTTGAAAGCTCTTGTGAAGACATGTGAATTCCAATTTTCTATAATGTATGAATACTCAAGTTGCTATTATGAAAATGAGTGATTAAACCTTGTATTTATACTCAATTATGTAGGAAATCCCCAAAATGTCGACCTTAGATCTTGGAGACCAAATCTCGCTAGATTTTTTATTATGAAAGTGGCAAATGGGTCCCACCTAAGTGAACTCATTTGTGGTGGCGAATGAGTCCCGCCTAAGTGAACTCATTCATGGTGGCAAATGAGTCCCACCTTAGTTGATTTTAAGTGGGTTTTGGGATTTAAGTGTTTTAAATGGCCTTATCTAGATTTAAATAAAAAATAACCATAATTAAGGCTCAAGGTTGTAATTTGGGGCCAATTAAGGTATAATAAAGCCCAAATATTGAATAAGAACCCTAAAAGAATGAGAAAATGTGTTACAACGCTTTACAACACCCTAGAAAAGGTCCCAGTTAAGCTTAATTTGGTTAAAAATAGGTTCCAAACCCTAGAAAAGTGGGAAAATTCCTTACAACACTTTACAACACTTTTACAAAGGGACAATTAAAGTATATTTTAGTGAAATAAAGGTCTTGGAAAAATGTGAGTGTTTACAACACTTCACAACATTGTCCCAAGATATCAATTAAGGCTTATTTTTGTGAAATAAAGGTCCTAGAGCAATGTGAACATTTACAAGATGTTACAACACCACTCCTAGACATTCATTACAACACATTTTGATGAAATAGAGACCTCGATACATTACAACACCAACTTTAAGATCACAAGAGTGAGTTAAGTTAAACCATACGAAATTGTCACTGACGACAATTTTTGTCACTATAATTTATCATACTAAAAAATAATTTAAGAAAGCTTAACCATAAAAAAGCAAACATAGAATCAATTATATCTGATTCCATAGAGCCTACCTCGATAGAGATATGAGAAGAAATCAATTTCAATTTAATCTAAACGATAGATCACATAAATAAATTAAAAGCAAAGATCAATGAAACATAATCTACAACGAGTGCCAATAGACAACAAATTACGAACAGGAGGAAATCTCAGATATGGAGGGTTACATATTATAATGTGTGGTCTTGGAATCTTAAATCTGTTGGAAAGGCCTGTGATATCAGTATTTTGTTGCATAGGAGAAGAAGTACGTAGAAGTTTGTTATTCTCAAGTGCACAGTTTTTGTTTGTGTTTGTTGTGCAAGATTGGGGAAAAGATTTGCATTTTTATGTTGTAATCTGTTTGGAAGAATAATATTTCCTACAAACATCAAAATAAAATTCTGCTGATTGAGTGCAGCGTTGTTCTTTTCATCTATTTCTAACACTGCTCTTATATGGTTGGGAAGTTTTTGAATGCATTTGAAGTGCTTTAGGTATTGTAGCATGGGTTGAATCTGAAGTGGAGTCTGCAGTGAAGGAGTGAATCAAAACGATATATGGCACAATGGAAAGCAAAAAATAGTCTTTTGGTTCAAGTTGTTATGAATTCGTTCACTTTCAATCTTATGCATTTTAAGCATTTGGTAATGTTGGTATAAGGCGAAACGAGAGTTTCTTTTTGTTGTTTATTGGTAATTGGAATATGTATTCAGCATTGAACTTGCAAGAGTAAGTGTGTTTTTAGAAGTTTGTAGAGATTTGTAACTTGGAAAGTGTTTGGAATAGGAGATATAAGGGGGGAATTGTTAGTAAGGGTATGTTGTCTATAAAATGGGAAAAATTGGTAAAAGGATTAAAAATGAGTATTCTATTTAAAAAAAATGAATTATTGGAATTAAACATTCTGATTTTATTTTACAAGCAGAATTGTGGGAAGTTAAAAAATCTAATTCTCTATTGAAAGTAGATATTAAGGAAGTCCAAAACAAAAAAATATGAACATTTGTGTGAACTTATTAATCATAGAGATGAATTGTTGGATATCCAAACAAAAAATGATGAATTTTTAGCTAAATTGAAATTGTTTGTAGAAATCCAAACTAAGAATAAGAATATTGAACTAGAAAAATAGTTGAAAGGGTTAGAAGAGAACATTGGACTACAAAATGATGGAGGCACAAAACAATAAACTAAAATCAAAACCTTTGGCTTGTGATATTGCTTGTAACATAGAAAATTTATGTTTTTCTTTTGATCAAACAAAATTTATGTTTGGGTTATGTTTCAAGAAAAAGGAATGGTGTTATAGATTCTAAAGAGTATGTTCAAAAGTACACTATGTGTAGTGTGTTCATTGGAATAGGAATGGATATATAGTTGAAAGGTGCTAGGATATAAATCCTTGTCATATTTATGGTTTAACAAATCATTGTGAGAAGTTGTGTAGGCATAAACAAACAAATGCATAATGCATACACATGAACTATGGATGGAGTACATTGGGTTAGGTTGGAAGAATATTATAGCTATGTTGCAAAGGTCATACATGTTGGTGTTTTTTCCTACTAAACCTTGAAAATCCTCTAAAGGATAGCCAGTCCTTATGCTCAAGAACTTCAAGATTAGTGGCCAATGAATGAGAGATGGATTCTACACTTTTCTCCCCCGCACTTTAGGCTCTATTAAACCTAGGAGGGTAATCCTACTCAATGCAATTATGAATTTATGCATTCAAATGACCATGTACATTGCACATAATGGATAAATTCTCATACAATATCTCAATAAATAGAATACTCCTTAACAACACTCAACATTTAGAGCATGAGAATAGAGAAACTTAATATAAGGTAGCAACAATTGCAGTTCAGCTTAAAAATTTGTTTATAAATTTGATTGGTGATTCCATCCATGGTTTTCACATAGAAAACACACTAGACTAGTACCTTTTCCATTATAGACTCAAGGTGAAATAACCTATCTGGTAATAGCCTGAACAAAAAATCAGTGACCATATAAACCATTAATGCATTAGAATAATGAAGTCTCTTTAGGACATTCCTACAACATTCTTGTAGATCCTAAATGTAACAAAACATATTCAACATTTCATTGAAGCACATTTAATCTATTCTTCGAACAAAATTCATCAATCTAAACATTTATTGGAGCAAATGTGCAACAAAAACCATTATAATCCTTGATTACTTTGATTAAAAATATAATGCATACATTATGACATTATTCATGATTTGCAAATTGATTTTCTTTCCATTAAAAAAAATGAATTACACCATCGAAAATCTGAAATTTAAATAACTCCTAACCTAGAGATAACCTTGTATAGAAATTACAATAGCTTCTCAACTTGGAGAAACTAGAACCCCCTCCCCAAATGAGAAAGAAAGAGAATAAGAAGAAGAAGCCCTAAAATCAATTTATAGTTGAAATATGGATTCTTCATCTTTCGTTGATCTACAACAGAATTTCATTTATAAAATGCTTCATTACTCTCCATTTTCCCTCTCTTTAGCTTGTCTTCACTTAAAAATCTAATTTTTACCATGAAAAACCTTTATTCTCTTTTATCTTGCCTTGCAAATGGAAATTAGATTTTAAGATAGCTGAAAGAAAAAGCTTCATTTTTCACCCTCAGCTATAAAAAATCCATTTTACCTATGTATTCATCATTCTTCTGCCCAACACACAATTACCATAGCTGAAAGAAAAACCTTCATTCTTCACCCTTAGCTATAAAAGTCCCTTTTACCTATGTATTCACCATTCTTTTGCCCAACACACAAAACTTATTTTTTTATCGTAGCAACAAAATATATTTGTGAAGGCTTTACTCGTTTGATTGGGCTTTACACTTTAACCCATCACCAAACCTAACTTTAAAATTTACCCATCAACATGGGCCCACCATGGCCTAACTCCAACATATCGCGCATCACTGAAATAAGTGAGAGAATGGAGACAAATACAACGATGAGCAAAAAATAAAAAGAAGCATCGAACATTGCTAAAGAAATGAGACATGGGAGACCATTTATGATGATGGGAAATGGGGAGTAGACACCATTGTGCCATTGCTAAAGTCTAAGGGGAATGTCAAGGTCCTTTGGCGATAGGAACAAAAAAATAGAGAACCCTATAGCCACCGCCTGATTCAAAATAGTAGCTCCCTCATCATTCATGACTAGTGGAAGAATCAACTACTTGAATTGGACTTTCAACATTTGATGAAATTGCTTCTTTTCACGTTCTCCTACATTTTTGTTAGCTATGATAGAATCATACAAATGTTTGTAGAAGTTACTATGCACTCTATTGGGTCAAAAATTCTTAGACCTAGGAGGGAAAAAGGCATTAATGGGTGGAGATTTCAACGCATTCCTTAGTATAACAAAAAAATTAGGAGGGAACATAATGAAAACATCCACAATGGATTCTCTAGAATGTTTCTTAATAGAAAATAATTTGATAGAGGCTCAGGTAAAGAATGGGACCTATACATGGTCCAACAAATGAATGGGAGAAGGTTGCATAAAGGATAAACTAGACAGATTCATCTACACGTAGGACTGGTTCGAAGAGAAGCAAAACCTGGAAGCCACAATTCTCCCGCTCGTGGGGTCTGATCATCTCCTTGTCAAACTATCCATCATAGAAGTAGAAAACAATTGAAAATCCTACTTTAAGTTTGAAAAAATATGGTTCACAAAAGAAGTTTTGGTGGAGCAAATAGAACAATGGTGGAAAACAACACCGAAATATGAAGACACTAAAAGCTTCATCTTTATGAATAAACTCAAGTACATCAAAATCAAACTACAAGTTTGGAACAAGGAAGTATTCAAGAACATCTTCTCAGAAAAGGAGATATTGGAAAAATAATTGGAAGCAATAGACATCAAGGTATGGGAAGAAGGTATATATCAAGTAGATTATCAAAAAGAAAAAGAAATCATTGCAAATTGTAATGAAGTACTGGAAAGGGAAGAGGAATATTGGTAGTCAAATTAAAAGGAAAAATGGATAAATGAAGGTGATAAAAACACATGGTTCTTCCACAATAAAGCTAAAATAAAAAAAATCCTACAAAAGGATTATTGAGATCAAACTACCAGATGGAAACACAACAAGGAACCCAACATAAATAAACAAGGAAGTAGTTTGATTCTTCAAAAAACTGTTAAGCCTAGAAGGAGAAAAAGATGTTATTAATGACAAGAAGATTCTTGACAACATACTATAGACACGCAAAATATGCATACATTTCAATACACTAGCTTAATTAAATAACCATCATTTAATCAAATCTAACATTTCATCCTTCAATTAAATAAATTCACCTCATCATTACCTTATAAATCAATCAAATCCTAACATTTCATCTTTCATAAATCATCTCCTAGATTCATCCTCCTCAAATTAATTAACCTTTATCTTGCATCATCCTTTTAATTAAATAAAACAAACTTTATTTAATTAAATCCCAAATACATTTTCCATCCCTTTTGATTTAAATAAATCAAAGTATTTAAATCAAATAAGTCAAAATCACCTAAACATCATCTAATCTAATCTAATCCTGATTAATCTAATCTAACCACCTATCACATCCTCTAGCTTTTCTGATGTAGAGCCTAGGTGGATAATAACTCTCAACAAACTAATGTCAATATCAGAAACAATGAACCCTTCTTGAAAACACCTTCAATTTGCCAAGCATCAATTCACCCTCAAGGGTCTCAACGCTTCAAATTCGCAAAACAACACAAACCCTCCACCAAGGCCTTGAAAAAGTTTCTAAACATTTCCAATGATGACAATTTATCCATTTAAAAGCAATCTCAAAGTTAGATTCTTCACAACCTTCAAAACTCACCTTCTACCACTAGCATTCCTTGTAGTACAGGAAAACTGATTTTTTAGTCTTTAGACAAAATCCTTCCAAAACACAAAAGAAATAAAACATAGAATCAAGCACCCATTTAAGATTCATTCATCATATAAAAAACTCAGATATTACTCTTTTGGATCAAAGATTTCAAAATCAAGAATTTCACAGTTTTAGGCCCCCAATTAGGCCATTTTTACAAAGGGACCCCTCTTTAATCTTATCACCCGACCACCAAACCAAAAAAATGTCTTGAGAAATGATACAAAACCACATATTTCCAAGTTCTTAAGACCTCATTTGTTCTTATACACTCTTAAACTCAAACCCTTCAAAAAACATGTAGAAACCAAGGGTTTTAGGGTACCCTTATTAAAATTTCATACTCCCACTCACTCCCAGCCAAACCAACTGCTCAGACACATCAAATATTGTCCCCCCATGCTCAAAAAACACACACTTTTCCTTTGGCATCATTTTTTCATCATTTCATAGGTTTGAACCACCCTTTTCCAAGAGGAAACACACATTTTCCAGTCCTAGGGCTCCACCCATTCACTAGCAATTCAATATCACAGCATCTTGAATGTGTTAAACATATAATTTACATATTAGAGGACCCATTCCACAAGATACAGTAAACACAAAAAGTGGAATGGGTCATTTTATCATTTTTGAAGACCCTCAACCCACAAATCTGGACAAAATAGGTAGCAGCAATAAAAATCGAATAACTTTCACAAAACAAGGAGTTAGACCCTTAGATTTGAAGAAAATTAAGCTAATTCATATGCCTACAACTTCCAAAAATGATTTAGGGAATTTGGATTCCATACAAATCCATACAACGACAAAAATAGAGAAAAAACAGTAATTTTCTGAAAAACAGTGCTTTTATTGATCAAAAAAGGCTCACCAATCTCCAACCAACTCCACTTTCGAGCCATTGAAGGTTCTTATACATTTTTTGGTTTCATTCAAACTTCTTCCAACATCTATAACTGATTTTTAATCATTAATACCTTCTAACCTTCATTAAGTTGCATTTTAAGACAAATTGCATATGACAATATTACATAAACTTTGCAACTTTTTAATTTTGACACCTAGAAACTTCTAAATCACTATAACACCTCTAATTCACCCTATTACAACATATTAGATGTCATTATTGCACATTTACACCCAAATTCAAGGATTTTCCTTCAAAAGGCTACAAATTCAAATGTTAACAATTTTGTAGCAAGAATGCATTATTTGCACATTTGACTACCAAGACTCAAAAGAAATCAACCTAATACACATTAAATGGTCTTAATTGACCTTATTTAGCATAAATAAACCTAAAACATATTGATCTAACCCATTGACCACCTATCAACCTTCAAAAAGTGAAATCTTGTGACTAGGAGACTAGGTGCTCCTGCACCATTCACCGCCACATAGAAAGAACTCATGCCACATGAGTTGATATAGATACCAAGTTCTCCAAGATTCTATCACTTTCCTTTGTGCTTCAAATTCTCTCCATTGATCCACTATTGAGAAACTTGCAAACTGCCCTACATAAATGTTGTGTTTTTCATTTGAAAATAATTCATCTCTTGCATTTAGACCTGTCAGTGGTCTATCATCAGTCATATGCTCAAAACTTGATGATACTCCTTCACAAATACCTGCAACACATGTCTTCATCCCTGCACACAAACAATTGTTAGTCATTCCATAATTTTTTTTCATCTTTTCCTTATTCTCATACTTGCAACTGTCCCCAATGTTCTGCCCAGTCTGCTCATCCATCACTGTCATCTCTTTTACTGTTTTATTAGTATTTTGTACCACTTTTCTGTCCTTACATTGCATTGTATTCACTGTACTATCATATTTTGATTGCTTCTCAACTTTTTGCATAACCACAGGGCACTCTATAGTACCTACCAACACATTGTCCTGCACATTCAATGTCTTTGTTTTCTTTAACCCTGAATTTACCTTTAGATCTATTGTGCCTGCACTTTCAGAATTACATTTGTGCATATCATCAGAATATGTTACCATTTTCACAACATTTAGGGGCTCCTTGTTCCCACACATGATGACTTTTGCTTTACCTTTAGCATCTTCTACAAGAGGAGTTAACACAAAAGAATGACCATCTTGAACTATGGTGTAAGTATTTTCCCTACCATCATACAATGCCCTCTTGTCATATTGCCAAGGTCTACCTAATAAGAGATGACAATAGTCCATTGGAAAAACATCACACACAACACTATCATGATAACCACCAATTTGAAAATCCACTATAGCCTTTTCATTCACCAACAAAGATTGATCATCAGTTAACCATGAGATTTTATAGGGACATTCATGAGGAATCTTTTTCAATCCTAACTTATTGACCATTTCACATGACACCATGTTTTCAGTTGATCCAGAATCAATGACTACTCTACATACCTTGTCCTTGCACTTACAATTTGTCTTGAAGAGACTTTTCCTTTGCAAAGGTGCTTCCTCTTTTGCTGCCTTCAAGATTGTTTTTCTCACCATCAACATTTCCCCAACCTCAGGATCTGCATTCCTACTTGGAGAACAATTACTTTCACACTCCTCTTCCTGTACCAATTGTGCTCTTCTATCAATCTTCTTATCTCCACTAGAAGAACTACCAACCCTCTCAGGACACTTCCATGAAGGATGGCCAAACTCATTGCATGTGTAGCATCTTCCTGCAAAATCATTAGAACCTCTACCAATACCAAACCTTCCTCTACCTCTAAAACCAAAACCACCTCTAGAATCATTGTGATCTTTACCTTTGTTTGCTCCTTTATCTTCATTTGGCTGCTTTGATGTAGAAGGTATTCCTCTTCCTCTTGCACTAGGACCACCTCTTCCTCTTACTGCTTTCTCTTGTCTCCTTTTAAGCTTCTCCTCCACCCTGATTGCCATTTGATAACAATCCTCTACACTCCTAGGGTTAGCCAAAACCAATTCATCCTGTATATTAAGCCTCAAACCACCAATATACCTAGCAATTTTTTCATCTTCATTCTCATGATGATTAGACCTCAAACTTAATTTATAAAACTCCTCAGTATAGGACTTAATATCCATTTCCCTTTGCCTCAAACTTTGCAATTTTTTAAACATTTGAATTTGGTGATCTTTGGGTAAGAATTTACCTTTGAGTTTAGATATCATCTTGTCCCATGATGTGATTTTAGACTTTCCTTGTTTCCTCCTCTCAGACTGAAAGTAATTCCACCATACCAAAGCATGACCCTGCAACTTAGTCTTTGCAATCCTTATTCTTTGCTCCTCGGGAACTTCTTCACATTCAAAATGGTTATCTAATGCAGCAATCCAATCAAGTAGTTCTTCATCATTTAGACTACCACCATATTTAGAAACATCAAGTTTTACCTTAGGCTTGTCACCTTTCACTGCCTTCAGCAACTTTGCCATTCTTTGGTCTTCTGGATCAAGTTCTTCTTCCATGTCTTCAAACTCCTCATCTTCCTCTTCTTCTGGCTCACTCTCTTCAGCATCTCTTCTCTTGTTTGTCTCCAGGGAAATGACTCTCTCTTCCAACTCTTTGAGTTCTCTTGCATGCCTTTCCTTCATCTCCCTCATCTCTTTAGCCATATCTTTGCTCTTTGGAGGCATCTTGTCAACCTTTCCTTTTCTTCAACCTGCAAAATGCAAACCAAAACCTACTGCCTGCTCTGATACCACTATGATGCAGAGCCTAGGTGGATAATAACTCTCAACAAACTAATGTCAATATCAGAAACAATGAACCCTTCTTGAAAACACCTTCAATTTTCCAAGCATCAATTCACCCTCAAGGGTCTCAACCCTTCAAATTTGCAAAACAACACAAACCCTCCACCAAGGCCTTGAAAAAGTTTCTAAACATTTCCAATGATGACAATTTATCCATTTAAAAGCAATCTCAAAGTTAGATTCTTCACAACCTTCAAAACTCACCTTCTACCACTAGCATTCCTTGTAGTACAGGAAAACTAATTTTTTAGTCTTTAGACAAAATCCTTCCAAAACACCAAAGAAATAAAACATAGAATCAAGCACCCATTTCAGATTCATTCATCATATCAAAAACTCAGATATTACTCTTTTGGATCAAAGATTTCAAAATCAAGAATTTCACAGTTTTAGGCCCCCAATTAGGCCATTTTTACAAAGGGACCCCTCTTTAATCTTATCACCCGACCACCAAACCAAAAAAAAGTCTTGAGAAATGATACAAAACCACATATTTACAAGTTCTTAAGACCGCATTTTTTCTTATACACTCTTAAACTCAAACCCTTCAAAAAACATGTAGAAACCAAGGGTTTAGGGTACCCTTATTAAAATTTCATACTCCCACTCACTCCCAGCCAAACCAACTGCTTAGACACGTCAAATATTGTCCCCCCATGCTCAAAAAACTCACAATTTTTCTTTGGCATCGTTTTTTCATCATTTCATAGGTTTGAACCACCCTTTTCCAAGAGGAAACACACATTTTCCAGTCCTAGGGCTCTACCCATTCACTAGCAATTCAATATCACAGCATCTTGAATGTGTTAAACATCTAATTTACATGTTAGAGGACCCATTCCATAAGATACAGTAAACACAAAAAGTGGAATGGGACATTTTATCATTTTTGAAGACCCTCAACCCACAAATCTGGAAAAAACAGGTAGCAGCAATAAAAATCGAATAACTTTCACAAAACAAGGAGTTAGACCCTCAGATTTGAATAAAATTAAAGCTAATTCATATGCCTACAACTTCCAAAAATGTTTCAGGGAATTTGGAGTCCGTACAGATTCTTACAATGACAAAAGTAGAGAAAAAATAGTAATTTTCTGAAAAACAATGCTTTTATTGATCAAAAAAGGCTCACCAATCTCCAACCAACCCAACTTTCAAGCCATTGAAGGTTCTTATACATTTTTTGGTTTCATTCAAACTTCTTCCAACACCTATAACTGATTTTTAATCATTAATACCTTCTAACCTTCATTAAGTTGCATTTTAAGACAAATTGCATATGACAATATTACATAAACTTTGCAACTTTTTAATTTTGACACCTAGAAACTCCTAAATCACTCTAACACCTCTAATTCACCCTATTACAACATATTAGATCTCATTCTTGCATATTTACACCCAAATTCAAGGATTTTCCTTCAAAAGGCTACAAATTCAAATGTTAACAATTTTGTAGCAAGAATGCATTATTTGCACATTTGACTACCAAGACTCAAAAGAAATCAACCTAATACACCTTAAATGGTCTTAATTGACCTTATTTAGCATAAATAAACCTAAAACATATTAATCTAACCCATTGACCACCTATCAACCTTCAAAAAGTGAAATCTTGTGACTAGGAGACTAGGTGCTCCTGCACCATTTTCCCACTTGCACCAATAAAACATTTTAATTCATTTATAAATTCCTCATTTTCCCTCAACAAGCATCTTTTGGGAATATTCTCCAAGTTTGAATTTGAAAAGAAGGTTGAATTGTCCCTTCCAACATGGCAATAACTTCTCTCTTACATGTCCCCCACTTAGCATTTAACTCTCAAATTTAAATTTGAATCTCCCCCTCTTTGGCACATTGACAAAAATATGCTCATTCCTCAACCTATCACAAGTTGACAAGTGGCTCTTCCTATTGGTGGATCTTTAGTCCCACATCCTCCATATTTGGCATTCTTCTATCCTTCTTGTATATAAATAGAGAGCTTCTTTATTGTATCAATCCTCCACAACTTGCTCCACAATCTTTAGATCTTTCTCCATATCATTTTCATTTGAATCCATATCATATCTTCATATCATCAATATCATGAAGCTTAGAAAATGATTGGGAAAGGGCTTCTTTCCATAGAAGCACCAATCCACTATGAGATAGGGTTTGATTCATGTTATTATGTGGTTTATTTAGTTTCCTTAATTCCTTTCATTGCATGATTAACATGTTTCATTATTTTAGAGGGATGTTCTTATTTTTCTTTGTTTTAAATGACAATGCTAATGCATGTTTTGAGCAAATGCAAAATTTGACATCCACACATACCCAAGATAATTGTTAGAGTAAATAGCATATTTATGCTTAAGTTTACTTAGGATTGCATTTAGATGAATTATGTATTAGTTTTTCCTGGGTGTTTTTTCTCGTAGGGTAGTTTTTCACAGATTTATAAGTCTGTACATTTGAACCATAGATTTTTGGGCGTGAGGTTTATTGTCTACCATTATACTCTAGGATGTTTCACCTAAAATGAGAGAGATAAACCTCACAAAAAATCAATGTGGTTCACCCAAATTAGGAGATGTATGATGTTATTATAGCTAAATGAGATGATTCAAGTGCAACTAAGTAAAGTAATTGACTGATTATGAATGCAAAACCTAAGAAATATGCAATGTTTGAAAACATAGTGTGATATGAAAGCATGAACTAAAACATGAACAAATGCAAAATAGAAATGAAAGAAGGTAAAACAGAGTGCACTTGGACAATGAATGATGAATCTGTAGAGTCTTGAATGCTGAAAAAAATCACTGAAAAATAAACAGTGGGACTCATTTGCCACTGATGGTGAATTAGTCCTACTTCTGATGAAAACTTCTGAAAATAGGTTTTTGAGTGTCGGGATCTAGAATCTAACAAAATCTAACTTTATAGCCTTAAGGTGGGACTCATTTTCCACTAATGGAGAATCAGTCCTCTCCCAAAATTTTGTGAAATCAAGGACCAATTCTGTAGCACCAAATCCAACCTTGTCTTCTTGTTGGGTTGACGGAGTCAAATCTATAAAAAATGGATTGTAGGTTGTCTCTGAGCTTGAAATAGGGTTGATTTGACTTGAAACATTTTGTTGACTTCTTGACCACCTTTCAACACCTAATTTCTTGACAAATATGCATACAAAAGTCTACAAACACACATACAAAAGGAGAAAAATGGTCAAGGGTTAGGTTATAGGGATTTTCCTTTGTCAAATCCCACTTTGATAATCAAAACCTTAATGAAGAAATGGAATGAAATGATCAAGAAAAGATGAATAAATAACATGCAAATGTCCTAAACTCACCATAACCTTGTTGAAGAAATATGAAGATATATCAATGGCTGCTCCAAGATACTTGATTGATGCTTCATTAAATGATGCAATAATATTACAATTGGTACATAGTTAGTTTTCCTCCTTTTTAGTGCAACCCTTATTTTTCAGAAGTATAATCTTTGAACAAGCGTACTTTTCATAGGAAAAAATAATTGTTTGCAAGGTGATTTGTAATTGATTTTGAAAATAAACCTCCCTTCATTACTACTCTAATATATGATAAAATGGACTTTATCTATATTGGAATCCACTGGCTTTCTTGTTTAGCTTAAATTTCATAGCTTATCATTGTGTTTACCACACACTTTAAGGTTTCGGGTTGAAGTAGTTGTTTCAATTAATATAAATAATGTACAAGATCTCTTATTGCAAGAAAGAACTAGGAGACTAAGATGCCCTTTCCAGAAATTTCCATTTGTTTAGCTCTTTTTCCCTGCATTGTCACTCTTCTTTAGTATTCAATTGTACTGGAGTGTTAATAATTTTTGTGTTACAAGTGAATCAAATATAAGAACGTTGCATTTGCAGTATGCGTTTGGCCCCTGGTTGACAAAAAATCTTTGGGGATTATTAAATCACTCTTTGGGCCTTTTATACAGTTAATCCTTAGCCTTTCCAGCTGATATTTGCACAAGGTTTCAATGAGTTGAAATTTTAAAATATTACCTATACCTATAGGCAAATACGATCCTGTTGATGTTAGGATCAACCAACCAACAACTATATATTGTTTATTTAAATTTTAGGGGTTAAATTTTCTTTGACCTAATGTTCACGTCTGTATAATAATAATTGGCTAGAATCTTACATGATATAGTACTAGTCTGAACTCAAACCACACATTTGAAGCACATTTTATTTTTGAGGGAAGATTTTTAAATATAATGTCAATTTTTAGTACTATTCAAGTGTGACAGGACAAAGAATATTCACGCTTTGAAATATCCTTTACAAGTGATTGTCTGGAAAAATTGAATACTGCCTAGTTTTCAAATTATAAATCAACAATGTATCCTAATGTCAAAGCAACCAAGTCTCTAGCAATATTCCATCCTTTTCTGTATGTGGTGGTTTCACCCGTGTGTTAAAATCTTTAAAATTGTATCCACAAAAAAAAAGCAAAATCTTTAAAATTATATTCAGAAAAACAACAATTATAAGAAGATAAAAAAACCCATTGGTGCTCGACGAGCCCATCATTGAATTGCCTCTAGAATTTTAGAGGGTTTGATTTCCTAAGCTTCAATTTTAGACATACTCCCAAAACTAGTATTTAAAGAGTCTCTAGAACAAGTCATTTAAAAAAAAATAACAAATCAAGCATGATGCAAGTGAATCGGCACTTGGTTTGGTAGAAATTTTCATGGTGGAGAACATAAATAGTAAGTTGGTTTTGAAACTTAACACAAATGGGATTTTTATAGAATGGGATGGTAGAATGAGATTCAACTAGTTAGGTCTCAAAATTCCTCCTTTCTTAGGAGATTATGATGATTGGCTGAAATTAAATTTTTAGGGGGCTTCCAAAGGAAATTAGAATGAGGAATGTTATGAAACTTGAGATTGAAGGAGACTCAACCATAATGGTCAATGCAGTAAGATTAGAAACGACTCCAAACTGGAGATTAAAAGCTCTTTTGAATAGAATAATGTCAATCTTAGCTTGTTTTGAGTGCTACACCATCAACCATACCTATAGGGAGGCAAACAAGGAGGTTGATGAGTTAGCTAAGTTAGCAGTGAATGGCTTCGATGAAAATTGGTGGCTAGAAAATGTTTGAAATTGCGGTTACTCTTAAATGCCTTTGATATGCTCAAGTCTGCTAGGAGAAGTAATTGGTGGATGGTTTATGTCTGTTGTTCTTTTACAATTTTTTTAATATCTTTATGCTTAAATTAGATTTAGAGCTTTATGGAGAGAATGTGCATAAACTGGGTTTAAGCGCAACATTTGAAAGATACATATAAACTGCATATTATATGTTTCCAGATGTATTAATCTTGATTTATAAATAATTTAGGCCTTGGACTCTTATTTACCAAAAACAAATTCATTATTTTTTCCTATATTTTAAATTTATTACTATAAATGATTAGGTGTTAGAAATGAGAAGTGTCGTTCTGCACATGCTATCAATTATGGTAAAATTTGATTAGTTTATATTTCATCAGATAAACTTATTGAAATCACTTATAGAGAGTGTTTGATTAGTGGATCCTTTTCAATTTAAAAAAAACTATAGTTCAAATAATAAAATATCTTGTATTGTTTGAAAATGTATTTATATGGGAGATGACCTAAGTTGAGCACTCTAATTTTGTACCTCTCAAAATAATATATGGCAATTTAAAATCACAATTTTTTTACAATACCTTACATAATAAGATCCCTTCTTATAATTAATGTTGCACGTCCACATCATAAAATGATGCTACTTCAATATTCTTTTTGTTGAGGTGTTCAAAAAGATCCCATAAAAAGTAGAGCAATAGTCACACATTAATTCATGTTTTGTTTGTGTATGTAGAAGGACACATTTATTTTGTGGTAATTTACTCGTTGGTAAAAGATATATTGATCATGATATGAATTTATTGTTTGAAAGATGAATGAAGGCAAGAGTATGTGGAAGTAGGCATTACTACAAGGAAGGAATGGATATGAGTATAAATATTGTATTATAGAAATTGGTATGAAATAAAAGAGTCACATAAGTGTTTTAAGGGAGTTTCAATTGTGTGTAGATGATCTAAAGATCATCATTATACTTCTTTTGCTTTTTTGATAGTTTTTAAAAATGTTGTGCCTACGCGGCAAAATTTGTATGTAGAGAAGAAGTTTATTCACAGTATTTTCAGAATAAAAAAAATAATAGAAGGAAGGAGGTGCCATTTTAAGGGTCGATAAAAGGAAATGCTGGAGACTATCCGTTACCTGTAGTTTGAAGATTTTTGAATCAAAATTGAAGGAGTGGAAATTAGAATTGTTGCAGCCACAAGCAATGGTAAATTTTATTTGATTTTTAACATTACCGTTTGGAAATATGAAAATACAAGAATGTTGGTTGGTTTTTATTATTGAAGGGTCGGTCATAAAGATCTTAATAGGAAATATCAGATATGGATGGTTACATTTTATAATGTGTGGTTTTGGAATCCTAAATCTGTTGGAAAGGACTATGATATCGGTATTTTGTTGCATAGGAAAAGTATGTAGAAGTTTGTTATTCTGAAGTGCACATTTTTTGTTTGTGTTTGTTGTGCAAGATTGAGGAAAAGATTTGCCTTTTTTTTAAAATCTGTTTGGAAGAATAATATTTCCTACAAACATCAAAGTCAATTTGTTATGAATTCGTTCACTTTCAATCTTATGCATTTTAAGCATTTGGTAATGTTGGTATAAGGGGAAACAAGAGTTCTTTTTGTTGTTTATCGGTAATTGGAAAAGCAAGAATGGGTGTGTTTTTAGAAGTTTGTAAAGATTTGTAATTTGGAAAGTGTTTGGAATAGGAGATATACGGGGGAATTGTTAGTGAGGGCATGTTGTCTATAAAATGGGCATAATTGGTAAAAGGATTAAAAAATAATATTTTATTTTAGAAGAAGAATTATTGGAAGTTAAACGTTTGAATTCTATTTTACAAAAATAATTATTGGAAGTTTAAAAATCTAATTCAGTATTGATAGCAGGTATTAAGGAAGTCTAGAAGGAAAAACATGAACATTTGTGTGAGCTTATTAATCATAGAGATGAATTGTTGATTATTTAAACAAAAAATGATGAATTTTTAGCTAAATTGAAATTATTTGTAGAAATCCAAACTAAGTATGTTGAATTGGAAAAGCAATTGAAAGGGTTAGAGGTGAACACTAGCCTACAAAATGATGAGATATTTTGTTTGAAAGCACAAAATGAATGCTTGAAGGCACAAAAAAATCAACTGA
>VDFB02348968.1:91661-145994 GCA_007258455.2 Sequoia sempervirens | reverse complement strand
GGTGAAGGTGATAGTGCATAATAGTGGCTCCTTCTTCTATCATACCATGAGCTACTTTGTAATGGGTTGTGGTAAAGAGGTATGATGTGAGGGCTATGTGGGGTGGCCAATTTGGTAGTGCTATAGCGGTAAAGGGAAAAAATTGACCTTATGGATGGTGATAGTGTGAGTTTCTATAAAAATGATATTAAGAATTTTGGATTTTAATTGATCAATCCCTTTGAATTTTTATGAAAATTTTGGTTCTAACAACGACTCCAGTTGGGGGTGAGTGATTTACCAACCACTGCAAGAATCCAGAATATCTCTGGATGTAGAACAAGTTTTCAAAGGATATGAAAATGAAAATGTGGTGAGGATGGAATGTAAATGGATATGGAGGTGAAAAATGATGGAGATGGCGATGATCCTACACTACTGTACATGGAAAGAAACTTTGTTTTTAATGATGGAATTCTAGGAGTGTCCATGTACTGGAAAGTCCTAGTCCATTTTTTATTTCCTAAACTACTATGCATGGAAAGAGATTATTTTAAGAGGTTTGTTAAGAATTTTCCATGCACTGGTAATCCTTAATCCTTTTGTATTCTTCAAGAAAAGAAGTTCTTTAGAAACTGCCCATGTACAGGAAATTCTTGTTCCTCTCTAGACATGTTATATAAGTAATAAGAGTCCTCCCCTCCCTTTCCAATGATAACAAAGGGAACTAACCACAAGGATTCAAAGTTTCCATGCTTTCCATTTTCCTAACACCTAGCATTCCACATTAGTACCAAATCATTCTCCTCAAAATTTCTATCTTTGGATTTCTTATCAAAAAGATATTTCATCTATGATTGCAACTTCTCATTTTTCTTTTGGGCTATCCTCCTTTTATCAAGTTCTGCAAGTTGCTCCATCCTTTCCTCCATTGTTAATGGAATATCTAAATCTTCTTGAAGGATGAAATTATAAACTGGTAAAAGGTTTTGTAATGGAATCCTAGCTTGTGTTCCATATACTAGGTCAAATGGAGACTTTCCAATCACCTTCTTCAAAGTAATCCTATCTGCCCACACAGCCATTCTCAACTTTGAGTCCCATGCCTTTTTATTTCCATCTAGCATCCTTCTTATGATTTTCAAAATAATTTTATTACTGGATTCTACTTGACCATTTGCTTATGGGTGGTAAGGGACAACATAAGAAATAGTAATGCCATATCTGTTGCAGAAATTATTGAATTCATTAGACCTAAAATACATCCCATTATTTGTGATCATCCTTATTGGTGTGCCAAATCTAGTTATGATACTCTCCATCAGAAAATTAATTACCACCGTTCTTGTTGCTTGTTTAGTTGGGATGGCCTCCACCCATTTAGTGAAATAATAAGTTGCCACTAATATCCATTTGTGTCATCCACTTGACTTTTCTTGTAATTCCCCAATAAAATCAATTCCCCATTGATGAAAAGGGGTTTCTACTTGTAAAGGTTTAAGGGGTAGGGCTCCTTGATATTTCAACTTTCCTGAGAATTTTTGACAAGCTTCACACCTTCTTATATGTGCAAAGGAGTCATTGAAAACCTTAGGCAAATAATAGCCTACATTGAGAATCTTATGTGCAATAGTTTTGGCAGAATAATGACCTCTACACACTCCTTCATGCATCTCCCTCAAGACATGTTTAGGCTATGATTCATCTAGAAAAAATAATAGCATTCCATCCCTATTTTCCAAAATAGATCACCTTCTATAAATATGTACTTGGAAGCCTGCAACTTTACAGTTCTCCTCTAATTATCATTCAATCCTTCAAGGCACTTCATGTGTCTGAGATAATGTACACTATGTTTGTGTACCAAGGATTATGTTCAATGATTGCAACAATACCACTGATGCAAAGCTAGGAGGATTCAAAAACACATCTCACAAAGCTTCAACAATAATTCAAAACAATCTTTGTATAACACATGTTATTAGTCATTCTATAGAACATTGGAAACATAACCATGGAAGCCAACAATTTAATGCAATGAACAGTCATTAATAACTTCTACAAAAAAAATTAATGAAGCCAATATCTCTAGTGAGATTGAAGAAAACATAGTTATAGAATTTTCCTTCAATTTTTATGAAGATCCAACAGTGGAAATGAAAGTTATTGTAATTTTCCCAAAACTGCAAACCCTAGGTAGGGTTCAGACCTGCCCTCACAAAAATAGTTATAACTTATTCAAATCTTAATGAAATTTGATGAGACTTGAAGAAAATTAAATTACATTCACATGGAAAAAAAATCCAGTTTATTTCAGATCCAAAATATAGACTTTACATTCCGTACCATCACACTTTTTTAGAGTGTAAATTATGCACAATATTGTTAGAATAGGCAGTCTCACCAAAATAGTCATATCTGCCACAAAACACAATAAAATTCAGTGAGACAAAAATAATTGGAAACTAGAAATAGAGATCTTTCAATCCATATATGATCCTCATTATTTGAGCCCATAAAAGTTAGTACAAAACACAACTTCAGCCTGGTAATAATGTAAAAATCAGAAAATGCACAAAATTTGAGGTTTCCATTTATCAAACTTCAAAAATGATGTCTCCAACCCCCAATTCGAGTTTTGGAGGGTTTATTTATACATTTTCAACCAAAAAAAACTATTTTCAACCACCTTTTGATCATTTTGTTGACAAAACACCTTAATGACACTTCATCTACCTAATTTTGCACTTTTGACAATTTTTACAATATATGAGAAATAAACAACATCCTAGGACCTATAACACCACAAAGGTGGCCTCTTGGGCCTTATTACAATATAAAAAAATCAAAATGGAAAAAATGAATCAATATGGCCTCATGGAGGCATGTGATCAAATAGGTGCTCTTGCACCAACCACCCTCATTTTCTACATTACAGATCTGGTTAGTTTCAATGTTTCCTTCTACCATTAGTTTGTCTAAACCCTGTCCCCTTACTAGCTTGGTAATCTGAATTTCCATATCAAATTATTCGATTTTATTTATCCATTTACATCTCTTCCTTATCACTTCTGTCTATACTATGATATCTTTCACAGCTACATGTGGTACATATGCAATTACTTTGGCTCCAACTAAATATGGTTTGAAAGCCTTTGTTTCTTTGACCAATGCATAAGCTTCTTTCTGCATAATATCATACTTTAACTATGACCCCTATAATGATTTTCTAAAGAAGGATATAGGCTGCTCATATCCTTCATCATTCTTTTGTAACATAACAGCTGCTATGGTATGGAATGAGGAAAATGAAAATATTTGGAAGGGTTTAGAAAAGTCAGGAGATTTTAGAATAGGGGCTTCTTTGATTGCTTTTTTGATGGATATAAAAGCTTCCAAGGCTTCTACAATCCAATCTATTTTTCCCCCCTTCTTTAGTATTTTGGATATAGGTTTAATGATTTCAGCAAAAATTTGACACAAACCTCCTAACAAAATTAATTTGTCCAAAAGATGATTGAATGGCTTTGACAGTTTTGGGAATGGGGATTGTGTTTATGGATTCTACTCTTTTAAGGTCTATTATAATTCCTTCTTTTGATACAATATTCCCTAAAAGCTTACCCTCGGTGACAAAAAAGTGACATTTCTTAGGATTGAGACTGATACCATATTCCAAAGCCCTAATGAATATTTTCTCCAAGTGTTCCACATGGTTTTCTTCCTTTTTGGAATAAGCAGTGAGGTCGTCTTAGTACACTACCATTATAGCATTGATCAAATCTGCAAATGCCACATCCATGGCCCTTTGGAAGGTTTCCCTTGCATTTGTGAGACCGAATGGAATTCTCACATATACATATGTCCCCCATGGTGTAGTAAAAGTTGTCTTGTATTGCTCAAATTCTTTAACTTTGACCTAATTATACCCAGAAAATCCATCCATCATTGACAATAATTCACATCTTGTTACTTTGTGCAATATGGCTTCCATATTCGAGAGAGGGTAATTATCTTTAAGGGAGGCAACATTTAATTTTTTGAAATCTACACATAGTCTAATGTCCTCATTTTTCTTTCTTACTGGGACCAAGTTTGAGACCCATGTTGAATGTCTAATGGGCTTGATAATACCTCCATCTCTAATTTTTTCCAGCTCCTCTTGCATTTTAGGTTCCGAAGTTGGGTTGCTGGGTCTCTATTTTTGTCTGAATGGTTTTGAACTTGGATTTAATTGAATCTCATGTTGGAAAAGATCTTCTTTGTATGCTTTAAGATCCTCATAAGACCAAGCAAAGACATGCCAATATTTTCTCAACAATACAATCAACATTTTCCTGATTGTTGGACTTATCTTCTTTCCAATGTAAACTCTTTTTGGTGCTAACTTTGTTCCTAGATTGATCTCTTCAAAATATTCTCTCTTTATTGGTGTCTACTTCATGAGAGAATGATCATTTCCATCATATACCCTTTCTAGTGCCACAAGCCCTTTGGGAAGTTTGTTGGTTTTAAGCTACAAAACTTCTTTTCCAAATACAGTCTATTTTCCATCTACTTCCTCAACAAATGCATTAAAGTCAATCTCTTGAGCTTCATATTGATCTATGCAATGGAGAAATTTTATGAGATCAGTTTCATCATCGAAAACTTTCCAACTATAGATATTATTAGGGATAGCAAGCCTTTTTTTGAGTTCAACCTGAAATACTCTAGCCAAGGTGATATCATTTCTTTTTATGGCTACATTAGCTATAAAATTTGCCATCAAGTTCTTGGACCTGTCTATCAATTCAATGGAAAAGGCATCAAATAATTCAATTATATCCCACAAAAAATTTATATATTGTTTTAACCTTTTATTTTTTGTAGCATATTTTGATTTGACTTGTGAAACAATCAACTTAGAGTCTCCAAGAATGGTTAAAAGTTTGATCTTGTGTTCAACAACCATATTCAAACCAATTAGTAGGGCTTCATACTTTGCTATATTATTTGTACATTTGAACATTATAAAAAATGAATACTTGAATGTCATACCTTCTGGTGAAATAAACACTACCTCTACTCCATTTCCTTCCTAACTACATGCTCCATAAAAATACATCTTCCATACACTGTCTTGATCATTGGAAACATGTTTATCAATTGGATCAGTATTTACTAGTTTAGGCTGGGAGGGCTCTATTATTGAACTTCCTAAATCTACATCACAAAAGCAATTTAGTTGCTCTTGAGGAACAAAATCCACAATATTATTCATCCTTGGTTCTCTATATAACTTGACATTTTCACCATTGACTGGTATTCTGGCGTATGACAAGTCAAACTATACATTTCCTCGAACTGCTACAATCCATTGTCTTGACAAAAGCATTCCAAAATGAGTAGGCATATCAATCAAAATTATGTCTATATTATAAGTTTCTTGTGGATAGGAAACCAACTTCACCTCTACATATTTCATAATTCCTACCACTGAGATAGGTCTGCTATCCATAGCATTGAATTTTGCACCAGTAATGTCTACCCACATGCCAAGTTGTTTCATAACTCCTACCGGCATGACATTGATTGCAACACCTGAATCTATCATACAATTCCTTACCAACTTATTATTTATGAGTAATGTAGTGAAGAATGGATCAACTTGTGGAGGGTTTATTAATGCATCACCTAGATAGACCTCTAGTAAATTCACCTTTTCCTTCTTATTACTGATCTTAGTGGTCTCTTTGTTCTAGTTTTTGTGCTTTTACTATTCCCATTAGATATTAACTAGATAGAAATATCCCTATATTCTTTTACTTTCACCATTTCCAGTAATGGTACATACATTTTTACCTAGGATAAATCTTGTGTGAAATCAAAAGAGGTATTTTCTATCTTGATCACCTTCTTTTGCTCCAGTGAATCTCTTTTTCTCTCCTCCTTTTCTTTTTTGCTTGTTTGATCAAACTTTTTCTTGTCTTTATGCAATTCTTTGTTTTATTCCTTATGAACATGCTTTTTTTTATTCTTATCTGGCTGCTTATTTTTTGTCTTCTTCAGTGCTCCTTGTGTCTTATCCTTCACAAATATCCCTCTTGGAACACCTTCATCTTCATTTATTGTTTTGTTTCTTAATTGATATTTTCTTTTTTTCTATTCTTCTGTAGCAATGGTTAATTTCTTAATCTCTTCCTCAATTGGCCTACTTAGATTGCATTTACTCGGTTGAGATGGTGCACTAGTAGAAAAAATTTCATCACTACTTTCTTCATAATCAGAAAAGACTTGTTTTTTTAACATATGAACATTGTATCTCTGATTATCAATATCATACTCGTAACCTTCCTCTCCTGAAGATGAATATCCCTCCTCAATGGGATGGAGGGTGTGGGAGGTTAAATAGATTGTATTATCCTCTCCATGTTATATACTAGTACTTCCTCTTCTTGCATTGATTGGGCTACAATACAATGACCAGGGGAATGTGGTAGGTCACAAATTTGACACCAAGGATTATTGTTAACCATGTATGCACTCCTCTCTTCCTTAAAGGGTTAGGAGTCTCCTTACTTTTAGGCCTATCCACCACAGGCTTTCCATCCTTCCAGTTCATATTATAAGGCATATCATGCCACCTCGACCTTTCATTTTTGTATATATTTTCTTGCCTATTCAGAGAGTTATTAATATTTTGGGGAACCCTTGGATTATCTCTCCTACTAATCATCCCAACAGCCTTTCTATTATTTTCAATAGTCAATGTTGTTTTTTCTGCTTCTGCCAAATTCCTAGGGCACCTATTCCTAAGCTCATATCCTATCTTTGGATCAAATTATTTTGGATAAATACTTAATGTTGCAAGGTCTACCAATTTGGATCTAGGAGGTATTTTATTATGCAATTTAGAGAATCTGTGGTTGAAATCATAGATTGAATCATTCTGATATTTTTGGATATACTAACCAATTCATGCAAGGAAAAATCAGGTGCACATTGGTTCCCATACTAATCAAGGAACTAATCATAAAACTCTTGAATGGAAGCAATAGAATCTATTGGTAAACTGTTACACCAATCTCTAGCTTCTTCAATTAATGACATCATAAATAGCCTCATTTGTACATCTTCATACTGTATATCCAGATCTTGAATAAAATCATTAAAATTCCTTAAGTGTTGCTCAGCTGTGATTGCACTACTTCCCATAAATTTTGGGACAAGAACTCTCCAACTACTATCCATAGGGTAAGGATATATTTGGAATCCTACTAAGTCAAATTGTCTGATATTGGTTGTGTAGTGTTGAGGAGGTGGGTTTTGAGGATGCTAATATTGATATAATGGATTATTTTATTGTGCATGGGGTGGTGGCATATATTGTTGGCCATGGAGTGGTTGAGCATTTGGGTGTTGTGATGGATTTTTAGGTGGAACATTTGATGGTTTGTATTGATTCCCTAATTGATTTTGTGGTGCTTTTGGTGGACTTGAAGGTCTTGCATTATTATTACCTTGCTTGTGAGGTGGTATATATTTAGGGAGGTTGGCTATCTGAGCATTAATTTGGGCTCTCTACAACTTCAAATCATGGAGTTCTTTTATCGCTTGGAGACTTTGTTCATATTCTGCTTTTGTTATTTCCATTTCTTGTCTTTCATACTCCAATTATGCATTTATTTCCTCTTGAGTCATAAATTCATAATTTTCTTTAGGGGCTACATTATCAGTAGGTTCAGTCTAATTTCCTTCGATTAATATCATTCTATGGTCATATTCTTTTTTCATCTTGACTCTTTCAGCCTCCAAACCAACCATGAATTATTCATCTATCTTAGGATCTAGCAGATAGAAATGATTCCTTTTTTTTCAAGAGTGCGAGGTTCCCTAGCTGAACTATTTGTCAATGTATCATAGCGATTATACATCTCACAGTGTGGTTTTGATATTTTATCCTTTTTTGTCATGCACATTTCATTAGACACCTTCTTACCTTTATCATTCTTATGTGTCCATTTTCTTATCACTAGTGCTTTCTTTGTATAGGGACCTTCTGCCATTCATGTTGTGAATTATTGTGATGGTTTGAACTCTAGGGTTTTATTAATCTTGCACTTATTCTTTCAGAGTTGCCATTCACTTTTAGATAAGTGAGAAAATTTTATAATTGCAAGTTCCCAATGGAGTCTTAGGTAAGGTATTGACTCTATAATGTAGACCTAGATTTAGATTTCCCTCCCCAATAGAGTCGCCAAACTGTTGGGTATGTGTAGAATCATCATGGTAAAAACAAGCCCTTAAGTGGCAAAAAGTTCAGAAAAATCATAGTTGGGAAACTTGACTTAAAAAATTGAATAAGTAAATCTATATTATTTCAAAAATATGTAAGAATAGAATCTATAGCAAATTGAATGTAGTTTCTAAACTACTAGGTTTATTTTAAACAAAAAATCTATTTGGTGAAAATTTGAAATTTCAATGTAGTAGTACTTAAATTTCAGGGAAAAAATAAGAAGTAGGTGTTTGTCTGACCACCCTAAGCACAATAAAATGATAATATTTTTTTATAATATTTTAGATATAGTTAGAGGACTCATGTCCCAATGTGATGCATATTTTTTTGTAACTTTTTTCCAAGTAAATAATTAATTATGATTTTTTTATTACAACTTTTTAAAAATATAAAAACTCGTACGTATGACCACCTTAACTTGGTCAAAACTTCATGAAATTCTTTTTTTTTAATTCTATAGTATGCGAAACTTAGAATGTGACACATGTTTCAAATTCAAAAAATGTGATACTGTTTGAAGGCTATAAATATTTTTTAATTAGCCTATCAATTAGGACTTTAGTCATAACTCAAATAGAAAATGAATAATAATTATTTATTAATTTCAAAGTAAATCATAATTTATATTGGTGGAAAGCTTAGAATCTCCTTTAAAAACCCTTTTTCGTTTCATGAGTTTTGGGTTAAAAAAAAATTGTCAGCCACATACCCTACACATACCCATCATATCGCCACTTTTTGGCCAATCATGATCCTGCACATACCCTGTTACTTCTCAAAATATTTGGTTGAGAAACCACAAAAGGTTTCCAAGATCTTGTACATTTTAGGCTAATGTACAAGGCCCAATGGTGTATTTGAACCTTCTTCTCTTTAGGCTCTACCAAACCTAGGTGGGTATACCTATGCAAATGGAGTAGACTTAAATTGTTTGTTTCCTACTTAAGCAATCTATCCACAATGGTAACTGGAAGTGGAGAGATGTAGACCTATTTGGTATAAATTGTATAAGCAATATCAAGGTGGATTTTATGAATATGCTCAATTAACAGATCTAAGGTTGTGAAAATAAATTGGATAAAGCTAAATGGTGAGATGGATAAGACCATTGCCTTGTTGGGTAGATGGAGTCAAATGAAGATCTAAAATATGTGACCTGTATTGGCAATAACTCAAACTATTTGGCACACTAATATTAATTTATAACTTGTATTTATAAACATGCAAGAATGTAGTTACAAAGTTCTTATTGATCCAAATGACCTTTTCCAAATTACTGTGATTAATTAAAGGAATTTAATCCTTGCTTGAAGGACTCAGTTAACTGAACCACACAAGAATAGAAAATGTGCTTTGATAAATTGAAAATACCCTTGATACATCAACTTAAATAATAAGGAAATGTCAAATCTTGGAGACAACCAAATAATATTTTCTATTAATTCAACAAACAATTGATACCAGTATGAGGTCTCAAAATCAGATATCTTTCATTGCCTTCTTCAAAATTTATACATGCATCATGGTCTTTTGAAATGTAAGAATTATATCTATCTCTATTCACTTGTTACTTTTTCCTCTATCTAATCTAATGTCATCCTTTGGTGTTGGTCTCTCTTATTTATATGAGAGGAAAAAACCTTCAAACCAAAGGACATGTCTTTTGATAACAAAAAATAATTTTGAAAATAAACATAACTAAAGGAACTTAGCAATAAACATGTGTGTTAATCTGTTAATCTTTGAGTAAAATCCCTTGGTCACCTAAGACCTTTTCAAAGATTTTACTGTATAATATTTCCTCCTCGTGATGCTCATAATCAATCTTCATCAGAGCCAACATATTTCTCCTGCCACTTATTAATTGTCAGATCACTTAGCCATTTGAATTCTTGTGTAGATGCGAAGTTTGTGAGATAAATTTTCCATCTTTTATCTAGGAGATTTCTGACATCCACCACAAATTTTGTGTATCCACTATCCAGTATGACAATCCCATCAAGTAAAGTATGAAATTTGTCGAGATTAATCTCCCCATCATCCTATACATGTGTTAAGCATTTAGGAATCATTTGATAAAATTCTTCTCTTCATTCATTCATTCCTTAAAACTGATTATCATCTTTTAATATTGAAGGGCTAAAGATTTATTTAATAGAGTCAAATTCAATCCTCCTATTCTCCACTTTCTTCCTCATATCTACCAAATACTTATACTTCTCAATTACACCCTTTACCATTTCATGTGTAGGTTTGAGTCTTGGTGGGGCATCTGGATCACTATGTGTGGCTTTGCATAGAGTAGTCGGTATGTGATAGGTTGGTTTCCACCTCTTTTGGAGCTATTCAAGGATAGGGGAGTTAGTATTTATCTATTCCAAGGCTTTAATTAGATTTTTGAAGCTTTCATGTAACCCACTTATCTTCTCTTTCAATATTCTAAATCTATGCTCTAATATTTTCCTTAGAGTCTCCAATATGTGTTGCTTGACATCCTCCATATTATGTTTCTTCAATTTATCAATTTCACCTTTCATTTGTTGTATTTGTGGATCCTATGACTGGACAGGTGGGTGATAAAAAATTAATTCATCCCCTCTTATTGTGGTGACCTGCTGCAACAGTTTCTTTAGCTTCACATTCTCAATAAACAATTTTTTTACCTCATCATTTGATAATCTCATTTCATACTCATTAATCTTCGTTTCCATATTTTCAACCACATCTTTAGTGAACATTGCAAAATGCATGGTTATAGTTGTAGCCTCTATGGTAGTTGTGTCTTTCATTGTTCTCACCATAACTGACCCCCTCATTTCTTGCACTACATCTAGGAGTCAAGGCTTTCTTGTATTTTTCTATTTTTTTCCAGAGAGCAAGTGTTTGGGTAGTAGGAATATACCCTATTCCTGAAACACCTTCGCTTGAATCAAATTATTCTACTAACATAGGATCATACTATGCTTTGATCTGATCTAGAAGAAACACTTTGGATAGCTCCATCCCTGGTATAATCAACATATCACCTTTCAATACTAGTTATCTTGCCTCCTGGGGGGTGACATTGATGCTATCAACATTTAATTTTGTAAATGTTTGAGCCTGGATCTCAACCTACTTTGATCCATCAACTCCTATAAGATTGATTTTCAATCTTTCATCAAATTGCTTCATCTTCATCTTAGTCCAAAAGTCCTTAAATTCATTGGTATGGATAAAACCATCATCTTCCATAAACCTTAGAGAGGCCACAACCCCCTCATCCTCTTGAATTTCATCAGTTCCCTCTTCTAGCAGTCTAACCTTAGGATCGTGGGGCATTTGACTCCTCTGTTGTTCAATTTCATGCTTCATCTCAGTCAAAGTTAAGACCACTTCTTGTTCTTCATCATCACTTGAGCCATAATCAACCAATGGATTAGTCTCTTGTCTCTTGGCTAGTGATTCATGAATAGGAGATGGAGGGGATGGATGTGTAGGTGATGGGGGTGGTTTTTGTGATGTAGATGCTTCATGTGAGTGAGGTGTGGGAAGTGAAATTAACCCATCATCTTGGGCCATTTTGTATAATTCATCAAATTTTTCAAGGATCATTTTTATCCTTTTTAAAAGGTTGGGTTCATTTGCAAAAAAAACCCTTTGAAACTTGTATTCTTCTCCTTCTTCCTATTTTCCCATTGCATCATAGTTATCCATATTTTCCTCATTAGGGTCAAATTCATGTGAAATAGCCCTCTTTTTCAATAAATATCTTTTGATCATATTGATATGACCCTCTAGGTTGCATACTCTCTCCTTTCCAGACTTGAGGGGATAATTAACCCTCACGAATCTCTACAATTCCTCCAACATATCAAATCCAACAATCAATTTCTCAAATATTGTTAAATTAGGTAAAAAATTTCCTTTCCTCCGATTCCTCATCAAATCATGTTCCATCCAAAGCATCTGCCACATGAATTCTAGAAAACATACCCTTGTAGGTACAAATTTTGGCAAGATATGTGGTGCTTAATTGCAGTCATATACTCTTATAATAGTGTGTTGTGGCATAATGAACCAATCAACATAATTATGAGTACAACCCTAGTCTGGCTTATATTGCACAGGCCTCATTACCTTCATCAATGATTTAGGTAACCTTGGAGTTGGGTAACCAAGGGCATCTATCAATTTGACAACAAAATCACATTTTGTACATTTGCTATCCCATATGTAAGACCAGTTTTGCACAAGGAGTCTTAATCCATTCTCATGTGTACTCAACTTCATTCTTTTAGTCCATTTCATTTCATTCTAGTACAAAATTAAATGACACAACAAAGAATGCTTCCTAAAAGAAATGGGAGCCTTAGCCTCTTTGACCTATAACAAACCCTCATGTATTTGCTCGTCAATTAAAAATGAAAAATAAAATTCTACATTTGACTTAGGGTGTTGGACTATCATTGCCATTCTCATCAACCCCACTGACATATTTTCCTCTGCATCTATCCCCAATACTTGACACAATGCATGATAAGTATTTTTGAAATAAATCTAAAAATATGAAACTCAGAAAGGCTCTATTTTAGAGGAAGGGATGGGGAGTATTATATTATTATCACCCCTTTTCATATGCAGGGGGAGCTCATCACTTCTACATGTACTCTCAGCCTCTTGTACTCTTGCTCTAGTTTCACTAGATTTACCTTTGTTACAACTTGTTTATTCAGGTTAAAACACTCGATAATAGCATCCCTTGAGACATCAACTAAACACCCACCTTTTGGAAGCTTGAAAACCTTGGTTGGGGCATGGTAGCTAAGAGAAAGGGATTTAATTATCTCAATATCAATGAAAATATTGGGAACAATCATTTTTGCTAAATCAAGAGTGCACGGGTTTGATGTCGGATCCTTACAATTCATATTTTGATAGAAATACTGATAGAGGTTCCAACCTGATTGAGGAACAATGGGATCTCTACATCCCTAATCTAAAAGTCTAAAAACCTTCTTGGGTCCTTTTTCAACTGAACCAAGCGATAAAGAAAGCAATGGGGACTTCAAAGAGGGTAACTTACTAGTTTTGGCTTCATCCTTTTTAACTCCCACTTCATCCTTCTTTGGTGCCATTTTATAAAATTTAAAGAGGGTGATGAGCAAAAATTACCCAGTGATATAATTCACCTTGAAGAATCCCTTTACTTCAACACTCTAAGCTTTTCTACAACTTAGTTTCAACTGTTCTGAAGAATTCTCAACTTACTTCATGTATTTCAACTCCAAAAAGTATTTACTCCTAAATCAGAAATTTGCACAATTCAAATCTTTGTATCGAGCTCAATTTTTTATTTCGATGTTGACTGATGTGATTGGTATGCTTTAAATTCCCCAACAGATAATTTACCATGCTACCTCATGTTACTTTTCACTCCCCTATGGTACTACAGTGTCTCCTTGGTACACATATTCAATATATTGCTCTACTACGGGTCACCTTTTTCCTTCCTCTAGTATCATGGTGTCATCCTAAGGTTTTGAGACTAAGTGATGCAATGTGTTTGGTTATTTATTTGGGATATTTTGATAATGAGATGAGCTATTTGCTGAGAGATAAGAATCCTAAAACCTTGCATCAGGCTTATGGGATAGCCATGAACATTGAAAACAACCAAAAATGTATTTTTTTTTGTAATTTTTTTCCAAGTAAATAATTAATTATGATTTTTTTATTACAATTTTTAAAAATATAAAAAATCATATGTCTGACCACCTTAACTTGGTCAAAATTCATGAAATTCATTTTTTTTGTTTTAATCCTATAGTATGCAAAGCATAGAATGTGACATATGTTTCAGATTCAAAAAATGTGATATCTTTTGAAAGCTATAGATGTTTTTCAATTAGCCTATCAATTAGGACTTTAGTCATAATTCAAATAGAAAATAAGTAATAATTATTTATTAAATTCAAAGTAAAGAATAATTTATATTGGTGGAAAGCTGAGAATCTCCTTTAAAAACCTTTTTCATTTAATCAATTTTTGGTAAAAAAAAATTCGTTAGCCACATACCCATCATATCCCCACTTTATGGCCCATCGTGATCCTGCAGATACCTTGAAGGCCTTAGAATCTTTTACTCATTTGTTGGCCACTAGCTTTGAAGGTTCTTGAGCATAAGGGTGTGCTACACTTTAGGGAACTTCAAGGTTCTGTTGTAAAAAACACCAACAAATTGGCAACTTTGATGTGGATGCACTTAGAAATTTGGTTACAGATTATCTTATCAAAGAGTCATTAAAGTCTTGAATTAGAACATATGGTGCATTTATTGACATTTCCAGATCTAGAAGTGGTTTTTTTGTAGTAGATTTAAAAGAATTTATGAGTGACTCTATTGTTGGGGGAGACCCAGAAGGAAATTAATCTTTGAAGGAGTTTCATACTACTTGAATTTTAGTCCTCTGTGAAGAGAGGTGGCGACTCTATCAAAAGAATTGACTAAAGATGTGAAGAGAGCTCCAGATCTACAAACTTTTTAGTCAAGAAGAAAGGTTGGAAACTGCTACAAGTTTGCAAGTATTATCACAAATTTAAAGAAAGTATTATTGTGTTTGAAGGAAGTTTATGAGAAGTCTTAAAGTCTTGAAAAAATGTGATTATGTATTGGGTAAAAATAAGCACTAAGAAAGGGAATAGTACTAATTATTAGACATAATTCTATGTTGATAGTTTTCAACCTCTATTATGAAAGTGAAGTATGAAATATCTTTGAAGAAACTCATCTAGAGGATCTTAAGCAAGTTGAGATAGAAATTTGCATTATAAAAGCTTAAGATTAAGTTGTGAAAGAAGTTTGAAAAAAATTGTGTAACTACAATGTTGATATGAAATTTCTTGTAGAGGTGTAAGAAAATGTATCATCAATATATGCATCCTTGTATGGTTCATACTGCAACCATGGTTTGTGATTAGTAGCATCTAGGTTTTAAAAGAGTTTTCAGCACTAAAAGGAACAAAGCCATCAATTTCAGTGGAATTAATGGTTACCCAAATGTTATTCCACCTGACATAAGAGATAAGATACCAAAATTTAGGCATACAAAGAGTGGGTCAACTAATAACCATCTACAATAATTCAATAATCTAATGGATGATTACGAACTTGAACATGAGGATGTGATCATGAGATTGTTTGTTCAGTATTTGAAAGGAGATTCAAGAGATTGGTTCTATGATTTACCAACATCCCCTATCCATTCTTGGAATGAGTTCAAAGTAGTGTTCATGGAGTATTTTGGTGAAAGAACCAATGCTATTTATTTGCTAAATAAATTTATGAGCATTGAGAAAGAGAAGGACGATTTGGTTCCAACATTTAACTGAAAATTTGCTAAAACATTAAGAGATATTCCTAAGGTTTTGAGACTAAGTGACGTAGTGTGTGGGTATGTGCAGGATCATGATGGGCCAAAAAGTGGTAATATGATGGGTATGTGGCTGATGACTTTTTTTAACCTAAAATTGATGAAATAAAAATGGTTTTTAAAGGAGATTCTCAGCTTTCCACCAATAAAAATTATGCTTTACTTTGAATTTAATAAGTAATTATTATTCATTTTCTATTCAAATTATGACTAAAGTCCTAATTGATAGGCTGATTGAAAAACATCTATAGCTTTCAAACAGTATCACTTTTTTTGTATCCAAAACATGTGTCACATTCTATGTTTTTCATACACTATAGGATTAAAAAAAGAAAAAATGAATTTCATGAAGTTTTGACCAAGTTAAGGTGGTCAGACATATGAGTTTTTTTTTTTAAGTTGTAATAAAAATTTCATAATTAATTATTTACTTGGAAAAAAATTACAAAAGAATATGCATCACATCAGGACATGAGTCCTCTACTTATATCTAAAATATTATAAAACTAGCAATTGCAACTTGTGCATGCAATAGGTATGCCGAAGAGTTGTGGAAGGTCAATTATGGAAAAATTTGGTCTATTTTTTGCATACATTTGTGTAATACATGAAGCCAATTGGTAGGCCATTTAGAAAATGTTTTTTTTGGTCCAACAAAGGTCTCAATGAAGAATTGACAACTTCAAATCAACTATGCATCCACTTATAGGGATCCAAACATGACTAAAATAAAACCTCTCAATTAGGATGATAATCAGGTTCCATTACAATAGGCTCATGCTATGTTTGCAATAGGGAGAGAGGGGGGAGAGAGAGAGATACAGATAGAAAGAGGAAGCGATAAAGGGGGGGGGAGAGAGAGAGAGAGAGAGAGAGAGAGAGAGAGAGAGAGAGAGAGAGAGAGAGAGAGAGAGAGAGAGAGAGAGAGAGAGAGAGGGAGAGGGAGGGAGATATATAGAGAGATAGGAAGATCGAGATGGTGATGGTGATGGAGATGGAGAGAGAGGGAGAGAGATATGTAGAGGGAGAGAGAGATGAGGGGGATAGAGAGAGATAGAGAGGGATGGGGAGAGAGCTAGAGAGAGAGATAGAGAGATAGAGATAGAAAGATATGGATAGAAAATAGATAGAGAGGAGTGAGAGGGAGATAGAGAGAAATGGAGAGAGAAGGAGAGATGGAGTGAATGAGGTAGAGATAATGATATATAAATAGGCAGGGGGAGAGATAAGAAGGGAAAGAGAGAAAGAATAAGGTGATAGAGCCAAGTAATAGAGAAAGGGAGAGAAATATAGGGGAAAGATAGAGATAAAGATAGAGATGGAGATAGGGAGGGAGAAACATGGAGTGTGTGGTATATGAGAACTAGAGCTCGAGATATGGAGAGAGAGAGAGAGGGTGAGGGAGAAAGAGGAGAGATTTATAGAGAGGAGAGAGAACTAGGGAGATATTGAAAGGAGTGATAGGGAGAGAGGGAAAGATAGGGATAAAAAGAGGAATATAAGGATAGAAAGGAGAGATAGAGAGATAGATATAACTTGGGAAAGATAGAGGGGGTGAGAGAGATAGAAGGAGAGAGAAAGAGGGAGAGGATACAATAGAAAGAGGGAGATAATGAGAAAGGGGGAGATGGAGAGATAGAGAGATAAATATATAGGAAGTGATAAATAGAGAGGGGTAGAGAGGAATATATAGAGTAGGAGAGATGAAGTGAATAAGAGAGAGATATAATGAGATATAGATAAAGAGGGATAGGGAGAGATGGAAAGATAGAGATAGAGAGGGAAAGGGTGAGAGATAAAGGAGGTGATAGAGACAAGTAATAGAGATAGGGAGAGAGATAGAGAGACCTAGGGAAGAGGTAGAGAGATAGATAAAGAGATAGGGAGAGTGTGTGTGAGTGAGAGATATAGATATATAGTGAGAGATATATATAGAGAAAGAGCTCAAAGGAAGAGAGAGATAGAAGGCATAAGAGAGAAATAAGAGATATAAAGGGAAACATAGATAGACAAAAGATAGTCTAGTTTTTAAGCAAGTTTTTTGTGCCAACAATCCAAAGATGACATGTATCTATGGGGATATATCTCTCTACCCATCTCTCTTTATGTCACTCTATGTAACTCTCCCTCTTATATAAAGGGAAATGTAGATAGACAATTTACGTTAGTCTAATTTTTGACCAAGTGTTTTGTGCCAACAATCCAAAATGACATGTATCTATGGGGATCTATCTCTCTACCCATCTCTCTATGTCACTCTAACTCTCCCTGATATCACTCTATCTCTTATATTCTATTTTCACTAACTCTCTCTCTCTCTATGCCTCTCTCTCCCTCACTATTAACTTCTTTACCAACATTTACAAGTACATTTGACATGTCATTTAGTTGTACTAATTGGTAAGTTGGAAATTATAGAGAGAGCACCAATGAAGGAAGCCACTTGGAAATTACATAGGACACCATTTTTCATCAAGCGTGTATACTAAGTTACAATGTTTTTGTTTGTTGGATTCCCTCAGGATTGACCTACTATATATTATTTCACTTCTTTTGTTTGCACTTGTTTATCACCTTTGGGAAACATAAATTCCACTATGTCAATGTTTCACTTATACCCATACTTGCTTTGCTTGAGTTTCATATACAACAAAATGACTTGTGTAGATATTATTTGATTATATGTTCTTGAATTTTGATATATTATGAGGTCAAGTTGTCACAAGGCCATACAACCTCACACCCATCTAATGAATTTTTGGTGTTTATAATCACATACTAAAATGAATTAACAATAGAATTGATTTTCAATATCTACATTCTTTACAAATTTAATTATTAAATTAAAAAGGAGTATTATTTCTATAATTATAAAATAATTTTAAAAATATAATAAAAAATCTTGTTAAACAAACTTAAGAACATAAATATATAATATTATTAAAAATTATAAAATATCTCAAAAAAATTAAATAAGTATCTTAGAAATTAAGATTAAAGTTAAAAGTATGTTTTTTCTACTTGTAATAGCTGAAATTTGAATAGAATAGAAATAATTATAAATTGAACTACTTCTACTAAATGTTATTATTATTTTAATTTGAAAAATAGACATAAATAATTCAAATAATTCTAAATTTAAATCTAAATTAAAAACTAAAATAGAGAAAAAATAATGCAAAGTCAAAATATATGTAATCTAAATGTTAATAAAAACAATAATTTCAAGATTTCAGATTTAATAATAAAGTAAGCCTATTAAATTAATAAATAACTAAATAAAAAATAATACTAATTATTTTGTTTATTTAATTATATAGGCTCACTATCACTACTAATAAATAAAGAAAAGTTAGCATTAATAAATACATAATTTTATAAAATTTTAAAAATATATTTAATAAGTTAGATTATGTAAAATTAAAATAGCATATATAATAATAAATAAATATATTTAATTTAAATACCAAATTTAGCTTCAAAATTGTGGTTATTCAATTTAAGGGGTGATGATAGTGGAGTACATATTTTGTATTAAGTGCATCTATCTTAAAAAACATATATTTTTATCTTTCTCAATATCTCTCTTTCTCTCATTCTCTATCTTTTGAGTTTCTCTCTATATATATATCCACCTCTCTTTCTATTTAAAAGTGTCTTCCCCTCTATCTTTATTTTTCTTCCTCTCTCTTGCTTTCTCTATAAATCAATTAAACTATTAGATTTTTATATATTAATTTATATAATAATAAATATAATTATACTATTATTTTGAAAATAAATTTACATTCTATTAAATATAACATACATATATGTATATTTATCAATTTATATATTAAACAATATAATATATAATATAAATATAAGTATAATAAATAATATATAAATAATGGTTATAGGAAAATTCATCGTCACCAATTTTTATCACATGGGAAAAGTCACCACTAGCAATTCACAACAGCGGAAAATTCATCACATTAAAAATTTGTGATTAATTTTCCATGATGGTCGCTCGCTTTAAATTCAATTTTGATGGCATAAATAATAGAATATAATATATAAAATAATATTACAAATTTTGTAAGAGTTTTATGGCATCTTTAAAAATCTTTTATTAAAATGACATTACAATACAAAAATTAAAATTATCAATACCACAACACATTTTACAGTATTATATCCTCATCAAATATTATAAACTTTATCAATTTAAAAAAATACATCAAATTTTATATTAAAAAACAAAAGTCCGATGGAGAAGTCTTCATACCGATATAAAATAATAAAAAAATTGAGCGAGTTTAATAAACCAAAGAGATAATAAAATCTCATTGGACATTAATACTCTACTCCAGCTAACAACCACTCCAAAAATAAATTAGTTTTATTACATTTATACTGTGTCACGCATGGTGGACAAGTAAAAAGTGAAGACCACTACAAAAAAAATTAGTTCTATTACATTTATACTGTATGGTGGATGAGTAAAAAGTGCAGAGTTTGTGGGAAAAATATTACGAAACCCTATGTGGTAATCGGTGAGGGAAAAACCGGGACGGTAAAAAATGAAGGGAAAAACAATGGGTGGAGCGGAAACCAAAAATGGCAGTTAGAATTCTAGTAATGTTGGTAGCAGGGGGGAAAGCAAGAAAAAATGGCGAAAAGCAACCGAAAAAATGACAAAAAACAGCCACAAAATGATGAAAAATGATGGACGGCTGAGATTCCTTTCAGTGTCAACCAGGGTCTCTCATTCTTTTTCAGCCATCCATGGGGAAAATGAGCTTCAAAAGCTCATATAGGACATGCCTTCGGCGTAAAAATATTATCATTTTATAGTGGTTAGGGTGGTCAGACATACACCTACTTCTTATTTTTTCCCTGAAATTTAAGTACTACTGCATTGAAATTTCAAATAAATAGATTTTTTTTTGGTAAAAAAATCTAGTGGTTTAGAAAATAAATTCAATTTTCTTCAAATTATATTCTTACATATTTTTGAAATAATATAGATAACTTATTCAAATTTTTACGCCAAGCTGCCTAACTCTGATTGTTTTGAATTTTTTGCCACTTAAGGGCATATTTTTTCCATGATGACCCTACACATACCCGTTTTTGTTTGTTTATTTGGGATATTTTGATAAGGATCCTAAAACCTTGCATCAAGCTTATGGGATAGCCATGAATATTGAAAACAACCAGAAATATGGAATGAAAAGGATTTATTTGTCTACAAGTGTTTTCTACCCTGAGATCTAAAATATTGATGAAAGGTGTGAGTCAAAAATAAAAAATGAATGTCAGAGCACTTGCACCCCTATTGTTTCAGATTACACATCATTCCATAATGTTGATCACATAGAGCCCCAAAAAAATTGTCAAGAAGCTACATGCATTTTTTATCCTGGGATTTATGTTCAAGCCCTCTCTCGCATAAAGAAACATCAAGAAGAATCACCATATGATCTATATGTGATAGAAACCTAGGAGGTGGACACCCTTACTCAACTCAAAATGATCAAACTTAAACAATGATTCAACTCTTACAACACTATTCACTCCCCTTTTCTCAAATACAAAACTAGAGGCTTATAGCCCTCAAAAACCAATTTTTGGAGATATATTTTAGAGTAGGATGTACAAATGACTATCCAACATCAATAAAAACTCACCACAAAACCCAACACAATATCCCAAAAGATATCAAGAGGTTTCTTCAAGACACAACATTGAGAACCACTAGACTACCCCTATTTTTAGGACACCAATTAGCCCTATTTTCCAAAGGAAGTACCTCCTAATCACCAATTTTCCACCCAAAGTCAATGGAAAGTCTTTAATTGTGTATCAAAACAATAGATTTCACCATTATTTCTTAGATTCATGATCTCTAAACTATTGATCCATGAAACCCTCTCTTTTCATGCAATAACTTAGGGTTTATTGAAAATCATAACTCTCAGGCTTACCAAACTCAACCAACACATCCAATAGGCCAAAAATATCCTGCACAAGGTTAATCAACCATTACATATACTGTTCCTTGAAAATATTTACAAAAACCTTCTCAAACACCTCATTTTCACATGGAAAAACACCTTGACTAGCCCTAGGGCATCACCTCAATTCTCACAACTTGACTCCTTTGCCTAAAAAACCATGACGACACCTAATTTATAGTGTGTGGGACCAGTTCCATGAGCTATAGTAGGCGCAATAAGTGGAATGGGTCAATATACCATTTTAAATGACCTTCACCCCTTAAAATTGTATTTATAGGGCTGCTAGAGAAAACTAATGAAATATCCCTCTAAATTCAGAGTTAGATTGTCAAAATTGAATCAAATGAAAGATAATTCATGTATCTACAAAGAAAAAAATTAATCAGAGCATTTACAATATTTACAGGTTTGTACAGTCATGGAAAGGTTCAAAAATACAATAAAATTGCAGAATTAAGCGTTATTATTTCAATGGGAATCACAATACAATATTCATCAATCAATACTCAAGCCCTTTAGAGGCTTTAAATACATTTTAAATTAAAAAATAACCTTCCCAATTCCTATAAATATCTTTTAAATTTCTATGTCCTTTCAACTACCCAAAAGTTGCATTTTTGACAATTTTTGCTTGACAACATAGTTAAATTTTTGGAACTTTTCTTAATTTGACACTAATGACTCAAAAACCCCCAAATTAAATAATAGATGGTCTCAATAGACCTTATTTAGTAGTAAATAGACTCAAATTACTCCAAACTCCTAGACTCAGCTAATGACCAACATATCAAAAACTTTCAAATGATCAAATTTGCAATTAAGGGCTTAGGTGCTCTTGCACCATACAACCCCACTAAAAAATAACTCATGTCACATGAGTTATTCCTTACACCAGCTCCTCCAACCTTTACACACATTGTAAGGTTCTGAAAATATCCTTCCTTGGTTCAAATATTGAGTTCTTATATCATACCTTACATCCTTGACATTCTTGACCTTGTTTGCACATGAACTTCTCTCTACATCTACAACCAGACTTGCTAGTTGTCTTCCATATGCTCTTTGACCAAAACCTAATAGGGTTCCTTCATTCATACCTACAAACAAACATTTTTTAGTAATTTCTTGAACTATCCTCCCCTTTAACTTTGTTTCATGCTTGTGTCTACCCTCAACTCTTTTCCCATTTTGTCCTTTCATCTTTGTCATTAGTCCCACTGTCTTGTCATTGTTTTGTCCCATCATATTGTCCTTATAACCCATTGTACTCATTATGCCTGCAGAGATCACTTGTCATCTTTTCTTACTCTCAACTAAAGGGCACACAATGGTTCCCACCACATGAAATTCTCTTTCCAGTTCACTATCATTCCATCACTCAACCCTAAATTTACCTTCACACTTGTTGTTAGAGTATTTTCAGACTTCAAACTAACTATAGTACTCACCCTTGTGTCTTCCTTCACATCCTTTACAAGCTCTTTTTTCCCACACATGATTACCTTAGCTTTACCTTTGTGTACTTCCACCAAAGGATTCAAAACAAATTTACATCCATCCTTCGCTATAGTGTATATGTTTTCTCTTCCATCATACAATGCGTGCATGTCAAACTACCAAGGCCTATCTAGGAGTAAGTGACAACAATCCATAGGAAATATATCACATACTACCTTATCTTTATAACCCCCAATTTGAAATTCAACAACTACTTGTTCATTGACCAAAATAGACAACCCATCACTCAACCAAGACACCTTATATGGCAACTCATGGGGAAAATTTTGCAAATTCAATTTATTAACCATCTCACTTGACACCATATTCTTAGTAGGTCCTGAATCAATGACATTTTTTCATACCTTATTCTTGCACTTACATGTGATCTTGAAGAGATTCTTTCTTTGCAAAGGTTCCATCTCCTTTGTTACCTTAAGTATGGTCTTCCTCATCATCAAAGCTTCACCTGTTTCAAAAGGAACATGATAACTTTTAGAATTAGTACTCTCACGCTCCTCTTCTTGAACTATTTGAGCCCTTATTTTAGTCCTCTTTTCACCTCCACTAGATGAAGTACTAAAATTTTTAGGGCATTTACAAGCAAGATGACCATATTCATTATAGTTATAACGTCTCCTTGCAAAAAAATTTGAATTTATTCCACCGCTAAATCTACCTCTAGAACCCCTAAAACCTCATCTTGCATCAACACCTTGCTCTTTACCATTATTTGCTTCTTCTTGTTCCTCAAATGGTTTCTTTGTTGTAGGGATTGATCTTCTCCCTCTTGTATTATTACCTCTACCTCTAGAACAAAATTCTCTTTCCTTCTTTTTATCTTTTCCTCCACCCTAATAGCCAATTGAAAACATTCTTCAACAGTGTTTGGGTTAGCAACAACCAATTCATCTTGTATATTGAATCTAAGACCACCTAGATATCTAGCCACTTTTTCAACTTCATCTTCATCTTTTCTTGACCTTATACTTAGTTTACAGAATTCATTGGTATAGGCCTTAACATCTAAATCCTTTTCCTTCAAACCTTATAAGTTATACAATTTAACTTCATAATCTTTTGGAAGAAATTTAACTTTAATTTTTTCTATGATCTTATCCCAAGAAACTATCCTTGATTTACCTTGCTTCCTCCTTTTTGTTTTCTCATAGTCCCACCATAGAAGTGTATGACCTTTGAGTTTTTTTTTTCCACCTTCACCATCCACTCATTACAAATGTCTTCACTTTCAAAGTAGTTGTCCATGGCTGTAATCCAATCAGGTAACTCTTCCTCATTCAAATTTCCACCACACATAGGTAAATCAACCTTTACATTATGTGAATCACCTTTGACTGCCCTCAACAACATTGCCATTCTTTGATCTTTAGGGTCTAATTCTTCATCTACATCTTCATATTCTTCATATTCCTCTTCATTTGATTCACTCTCTGCTTCATCTCTTCTCTTCTTTTTTTCCAAGGTAGTAAGCCTTTCCAACACAACATTTTGTGACTCTAAAATCTTAGCATGTTTCTCCTTCAATTCCTACAACTCTCTAGTAGCACCAACACTCTTCGGAGGCTTCTTCATAAATCTATCTTTTCACTTTCTAGCTTACAAAATTCAATCAATCACCTCCAAAAGATCTACTAACTGAGCTCTAATACCACCTGATAGCAACCTGGGAGGTGGACACCCTTACTCAACTCAAAATGATCAAACTTAAACAAGGATTCCACTCTTACAACACTATTCACTCCCTCTTTCTCAAACACACAACTAGAGGCTTGTATCCCTCTAAAACAACTTTTGGAGATATATTTTAGAGGTTGTACAGAGGCATATCCAACAACAATAGAGACTCACCACATAATCCAACACAACATCCCAAAAGAGCTCAAGAGGTTTCATTGAGACAACACTGAGAACCAATAGATTGCCCATGTTTCTAGGACATCAATTAGCCCTATTTTCCAAAAGAAATACCTCCTAATCACCAACTTTCCACCTAAAATAAATGGACAGTCTTCAATTATGTATCAAAACAATAGATTTCACCATTATTTCATAGATTCATGACCTCTAAACTATTGATCCACCAAACCCTCTCTTTTCATGCAATAACCTAGGGTTTATTGAAAATAATAACTCCTGGTGTAATGACCCCTTTTCAGTGGAGACAGTTAAACCTGAATCTTGCACTCAAAATGCTTCTCAAAGAGACATTAGAAAAGTTAAAGATCAATAAGTTTCAATGACATTATCTAATAAGATTAAAGGTGATACAAACATTTCATTCTTGTCAAAAGTTTACTCATTTCCCCTTATCACTCCTATGAATGATTCTCCTTATATTATATTTCCCAAGTGCATTGAGGTAGATATTAAATGTTTATCAAAATTCTCGGGATGGTATTCTATCATACTATTTATCATCCTAGTGAATGAAAAGAGACATCATCACTCATATGACTCAATAATTTCTGTAAGCACCATTATTAGATAGTCGAAAGCAATATAATATAAATATATATATATATATATATATATATATATATATATATATATATAACTAAACTTAGCAATTACTAAAATATAATTATCATATATGATTTTATACGTCTAGAGACACATATTACATTTAATAGATTTATATTTGTTTATATAGATGTAGATATTAAACACCAACATGTTATCAAGAGAACATATTAATTTTAAGAGATTTACATTTATCTTATACACCTCTTATATATGTAAGCTACATCCTCAATCTAATCATCTAAATATAGGAATTCTTACCTGATTCCTTAATTCATCTATCAGTTAATTATTTGAATCTCATAAAATACTTACAGTATGCCTTGGTTCGATTTGCAACACACATTATCCAGCCACCGATCTGTTATCTATCTCCAGCCAGATTCACATACGGAGCTTGTTCTTTTTATTTATATCTACTATCTATGCTCATTACTTGCTTCCAACGTACATACTATCAATCTTATCTTATTTATATTTTTTTTGTTACCACCTTCATCAACCCACAGATAAACATACTCCTTCCTCAGCCACGATACCATGGGTATGAATAATCGAATGCCTTAAGTTTGGACGTGTGGAATGCCCTTTTTGTGATTCGTTGTATTGAGGATACTCCTCTCTTTTGATCCCCCTTTCCTTTTCCATTTGGCTCGAACTGGTCTTCTTTTATAGATCCGTCTACCAAGAGTCATACCTCTTACTTTTCCAGTGACGTGTCAATTCAAGGTGATCACTGCCTTTTCTTTGGGCCTAAACCCAAATAATATCGCTGATTAACCAAGCCTTGTTAAGAAATTATATTCACTGTTTATTAGCATGGGTAGCATTTACAACGATTCCCAAAAGTGACTTATAATTATTGTTGTGTAATAACAATTTATGATAACATCTTGTTTTAATTTGTATTTATAATAATTGTAGCATCCAACATTTATATTATTAATATTTATATTTATAATTATAATATTAGATTGATAATATTTTATTTATTTGAAAATAAGGTATTCATAGTAATACCTTATCGTTATTTTATTTTGACAATAATATTAACAATGATGATAAAGATTAATATATATATATATTTTTTGATATTATGCTATTTGTTTATATTTTATATTCGGTAATTATAACATTATCTTTGGATAGTTATAATTACGATTATATTGCCAACAATCTTATTTTATTTGTTTGTTTCTTTTATATCTTAGTGACACATTTTTGAGGGACATGACAGTCCACCCCACCCAAGATTGCTTGTCCTCAAGCAATCTCGACTTGAATTACAACTAATCTACCAAGAAAGTCTTTATCATTGTTAAGCTCAAGCATACTTGATATGCAAGGATTATAAGCAAGACATATACGTAGTTACTCATGCTAAGGAGGCAACAATCATTCATGTTGAATACACATAGAGAAAGTATTGTAGACACAAAGGTACACATATAATCACTCATGTTGAATACACACCATACATGGAGAAAATTATCATACATGAAACAGTCATAAAGTATGCACGTAAGATATTGTAGGTCACAATCACTACAGTAATGAAGCCAGTAACATATGAAGCATGAGAAACATTGAAAACATATGAAGCATGAGAAATATTGAAAGGCGCATAAGCTATGTTATGAAGCATATTCATGGGCATTAAGAAGGTACTCATGTATGGAGAGTCTTGAAAAACATGAATTAATCATATATAAAGGTTTCATGAAATAATCATGTTGAAGGCACATCAAATATATATAGCAATCACATAATCATTCACAAAATCTGATACATACAAGTAAGGTATGTTAATACACTCAGAGAATGAAAATATACATGTTGAATCAGAAGTATACACTCAAGAAATAGAACATGCATAACAGAAATATACACATGCTAAAGCACATTAGGCACAAAGCAAGTATGTAAGATATGAGGTACATTCATAAGATATGAATCATACATTTAAATACACGTAAGCCGTAAAGCATGAAGTATAGGCATGAATAAATACATGGAGCATGGAACATAGACTCGAATACATAAGGCATGAAGTATTCATGAAGTATACACTTGAATATATAAAGTATCAAGTACGCATGAAGTAAACACAACAATCTTGCAAGACACATTAGGAAGTTATCCATAGAGTAGTCATGTTGAATATATTAGTCATGATGCATACAAGATACAAATCATGGAGCAAACATGAGTACATGTGCATAGAATAATCGCAGATTACATATGTAGCATACAAATATACACAATACATTTATAAGTAAATGAAGTAAGACACACACAATGTAAGACAAATACGCACAAAAAACATCAAACAATAAATCATGTAATTATACTGTAGATCCTATAAACCCATACAAGGTATTCAATGCATAAATATTCATAAGGTAGGAAGCAATGTAGATACACTATAGCCGGAAGCATAGGAATCACACACATGAAGTGAGAAGCATTTAGTCATTACTTAAGACGTGAATATGTGGAGCATTCGAGTACACTGAAATTTACTTCTATGCACGGAATATAAGCATATCATACATTCAATAAAGGAAAAATACACAATTTGACGCATTCATTTGAGTATACATAAAGCACAAAATCGTCATACATCGTAGGTATAAGAATGCTAGTAGATACACTATACAGATACAAACAATTACATATAAGGCATGAATTACACAAACACAAGCATACACTTAAGAATGGAGTAGTCATGAACACCAATCATGAAGTGAACAAGTAAGATGCTTACCAAGTATCAAAAACACCATAAGTTTGGTAAAACATGAGTGTGTGAAATCACAATGCGTACATATGAATATACGTAAAGTATACACTTGAATGCAAATCACAGCAAATACCCTATCATATACACCCAAATACCTCGTTATGAAGGACACACTTGAATTCAAAGTCACAGAGTATACAAGTACAAAGTCAGAGGGTATACACTCGAATACAAATACATCTCAAATTCAAATACAAGTCATAGAGTATGCACTCAATTATCAATACAAAGTTATAGAGTATACACCCAAATACAAATTCAATCACGAGTCATAAAGTATACACTCAAATAAACACAATCAGTGAGTATACACTTAAATACAAATACAATCACAAGTTATAGGGTGTACAATCAATTACAAATACACTTGAATGAAGTATGCTATCAGAGAATCGAGAAGGGGGATTCGGTGTATCCCATACTACACTGTGGACCCGTCCTCCTTCCCAAGGTCATCAAGTATACACATAAACATGAAGCAAACACGCGAATACATATAATGCACAAGCATTCACATGAACATATGTTATGAAGCATTCAATTTGTAAATTTCTAAGCAAACTAAATAGATATTAAAACACCCCAAGTTATCTTCGCTCATCCAATTCAAAAGAGGTAAGAGTGGACCACGCACAAGGATGCCCTTAGCGCCTCTCTTCTTATCCCGAAGGTAGTCAATAAACACTTGTTGTATTGACTCCCTCGGCCCTCCTGGGTAGACCCGCAGTCATCCAAGAGGGTGGCCTACCTCGAAGAGATCCTAGTACCTGCTCTCCTTCATGGGCGTCCAATCGTCCTCCCCTATGATTGGATTGAAACAAAATGATAATTTGGTGATGGGTAGACACATAGTCCATGTGATAGTTTGGAGGAAGGATTCCCCTAGGAGGCCCTTAGAGCACTCCCTTCTTAGCCCAAGAGCGGCCAACCAACACTCATGGAAATGACCCCCTCGGCCCCCGTTGGTAGACCTGTAGTCATCCAATGAGGGTGGTCTACCATGAAGGGACTCTAGTATCTGCTCAACCTATCGGTTCCATCCCCAACCAAATACATGATTGTTGATACAAACAATTGCATCTTACCTTATTACAAGACACAATTACAACATGCTATGAGGATTCATGAATTCATTAAAATATTAATAATCTATTTATCATATACATTAGCCCTTAAATCTATTAATCACCAATCCTTTATCAATCATTTATAACATGTTTAACAAATATTGTTTTCCAACTATATAAAGGTATTGCTGATTTAGGGCTATGAAAATATGCACCTAAAACTTACCACTTTGATCTGCAGAAACCCCCATCCAACGATGTTGCCTTCTTATACTATGTTGAAATAGAATGGTAGATTATCATAACACCATTAGTTGTCCAATTCAAAATAACATATTAGCAATGCATTCCCAAAATGACTATAATAAATTACATCAATTAGATAAATATTATTATGCATAAATTGTATTTATTAATCGCCTATTATATACTCATCAATCATTATATATTTAGGTATATTTATCAATGATATTTAGATATGCCTATTCATCACCAGTTTAATCTCCCTATTTATTTATTTATTGCCAAAACAATATCATTGTTCTTATTCAAATCTCATAATTTACACATATCTTACTAGAAGAGAAATTATATTCAATGGTCACAACCATACCTGATCTGCATGAGTCAAATTGTTTCTTTATGTTTATAGAGTATACCTTTGTCTTGGTAAGTTTGCATACACCATTTTCACAGGATGGCAGGAAAGTTGCTCTGATACCACTTGTAATGACCCCTTTTCAGTGGAGACAGTTAAACCTGAATCTTGCACTCAAAATGCTTCTCAAAGAGACATTAGAAAAGTTAAAGATCAATAAGTTTCAATGACATTATCTAATAAGATTAAAGGTGATACAAACATTTCATTCTTGTCAAAAGTTTACTCATTTCCCCTTATCACTCCTATGAATGATTCTCCTTATATTATATTTCCCAAGTGCATTGAGGTAGATATTAAATGTTTATCAAAATTCTCGGGATGGTATTCTATCATACTATTTATCATCCTAGTGAATGAAAAGAGACATCATCACTCATATGACTCAATAATTTCTGTAAGCACCATTATTAGATAGTCGAAAGCAATATAATATATATATATATATATATATATATATATAACTAAACTTAGCAATTACTAAAATATAATTATCATATATGATTTTATACGTCTAGAGACACATATTACATTTAATAGATTTATATTTGTTTATATAGATGTAGATATTAAACACCAACATGTTATCAAGAGAACATATTAATTTTAAGAGATTTACATTTATCTTATACACCTCTTATATATGTAAGCTACATCCTCAATCTGATCATCTAAATATAGGAATTCTTACCTGATTCCTTAATTCATCTATCAGTTAATTATTTGAATCTCATAAAATACTTACAGTCTGCCTTGGTTCGATTTGCAACACACATTATCCAGCCACCGATCTGTTATCTATCTCCAGCCAGATTCACATACGGAGCTTGTTCTTTTTATTTATATCTGCTATCTATGCTCATTACTTGCTTCCAACGTACATACTATCAATCTTATCTTATTTATATTTGTTTTGTTACCACCTTCATCAACCCACAGATAAACATACTCCTTCCTCAGCCACGATACCATGGGTATGAATAATCGAATGCCTTAAGTTTGGACGTGTGGAATGCCCTTTTTGTGATTCGCTGTATTGAGGATACTCCTCTCTTTTGATCCCCCTTTCCTTTTCCATTTGGCTCAAACTGGTCTTCTTTTATAGATCCGTCTACCAAGAGTCATACCTCTTACTTTACCAGTGACGTGTCAATTCAAGGTGATCGTTGCCTTTTATTTGGGCCTAAACCCAAATAATATCGCTGATTAACCAAGCCTTGTTAAGAAAGTATATTCATTGTTTATTAGCATGGGTAGCATTTACAGCGATTCCCAAAAGTGACTTATAATTATTGTTGTGTAATAACAATTTATGATAACATCTTGTTTTAATTTGTATTTATAATAATTGTAGCATCCAACATTTATATTATTAATATTTATATTTATAATTATAATATTAGATTGATAATATTTTATTTATTTGAAAATAAGGTATTCATAGTAATACCTTATCGTTATTTTATTTTGACAATAATATTAACAATGATGATAAAGATTAATATATATATTTTTTGATATTATGCTATTTGTTTATATTTTATATTCGGTAATTATAACATTATCTTTGGATAGTTATAATTACGATTATATTGCCCACAATCTTATTTTATTTGTTTGTTTCTTTTATATCTTAGTGACACATTTTTGAGGGACATGACACCTGGGCTTACCAAACTCAACCAAAAAATACAACAGGCCACAAATACCCTAGAAAAGGTTAATAAAACCTTACATATATTGTTGCTTCAACAATTTGACAAAACCCTTCTTGAACATCTCATTTTCACATGGAAAAACACCTTGACCAGCCCTAAGGCATCACCCCAAGTCTCACAACTTGACTTGTCTACCTAGATAACCATGAGGAAAAAAAATTTACAATGTGTGGGAACCATTCCACAAGCTATAGTAGGTATAGTGAGTGGAATGGTCAATTTACCATTTTAAATGATCTTAACCCCTTAAAATTGTGTTAACAGGGTTGCTACAGAAAACTAATGAAATATCCATCTAAATTCAGAGTTAGACTCTCAAAATTGAATCAAATGAAATATACTTCATGTCCCTACAAAGAAAAAAATGAATCAGAGCATTTACAATCTGTACGGGTCTGTACAATCACAAAAATGTTCAAAAATATAGTAAAATTGCAAAATTAAGTGTTGTTATTTTAGTGGGAATCACAATACAATCTTCATAAATCAATCCTCGATCCCTTTAGAGGCTTTAAATATATTTTCAATTATAAACTAACCTTCCCAATTCCTATAACTATATTTTAAACTTCTATGTCCCTTCAACTACCCAAATGTTGCATTTTTGACAATTTTGCAACTTTTCTTAATTTGACACTAATGACTCACAAACCCCCAAATTACATAATAGATGGTCTCAAGAGACATTATTTAGTAGTAAATAGACTCAAATTACTCCATACTCCTAGAATCACTTAATGACCTACATATCAAAAACCTTCAAATGATCAAATTAGCAATTAAGGGCTTAGGTCCTCCTGCACCACTCTACAATATTTATAGATACTCTGTCTACAATTTCTGAATGTCACAAACCTGAAAATTCAATATGCATTGATTTATTTTATGAATCTTATGAACCAGGTTTGAGTGCTCTACCAAAGGAGTTGAAGCTAATTAATTTTGACCAAGTGTGTGAATGCATTTCTTGTTTTGAAAAGATTAGAGATGATCATCAAAAGGCTATTATGTTTTCAATCTACAATGATAATAATGTTGCTGCCCCATATGAGTCAAGTAGTGAGGTATCATATGAGGAAGGAGGGAGGAAAGTAAAGGTTGAAAATGCATACCTCGGTGAATCAAATGAAATGTGTGGTTTCAATTCTTTTGAAGATCCCAGTACCTATTGTAGTGTAGTAAAATGCATACCCTTGCATTTTCACACTTGTTTGAGCCCACCTTGCTTTATCATAATTTAGGGTTTGTGTAGGAACATGATGGGCCAAAAAGTGGCAATATGATGGGTATGTGGCTGATGAATTATTTTTTACCCAAAATTGATGAAATGAAAAAGGTTTTTAAAGGAGATTCTCAACTTTCTACCAATAAAAGTTATGCTTTACTTTGAATTTAATAAGGAATTACTATTCATTTTCTATTCGAATTATGACTAAAGTTTTGATTGATAGGCTGATTGAAAAACATCTATAGCTTTCAAAATGTATCACATTTTTTGAATCCAAAATAAGCATCACATTCTATGCTTCACATACTATAGGATTAAAAAAAGAAAAATTTAATTTCATGAATTTTTTACCAAGTTAAGGTGGTCAGACATATGAGTTTTTATATTTTTTAAAAGTTGTAATAAAAAAATCATAATTAATTATTTACTTGGAAAAAAATTACAAAAAAATATGCATCACATCAGGACATGAGTCCTCTACTTATAGCTAAAATCTTATAAAAAATAATTATCATTTTATCGTGGTTAGGGTGGTCAAACAAACACCTACGTATTTTTTCCCTGAAATTTAAGTACTACTCCATTGAAATTTCAAATTTTCACTAAATAGATTTTTTATTTTCTTAAGAAAACCTAGTAGTTTATAAACTAAATTAAATTTTCTACATATTCTATTCTTACATATTTTTGAAATAATATAGATAACTTATTCAAATTTTTACTTCAAGTTGCCTAACTCTAATTTTTCTAAATTTTTTGCCACTTACGGACCTGTTTTTTCCATTATGTTCCTGCACCTACCCTTCAATGACTCCATTAGTGTGTCCCTAATTTTTGGGTTAGGACTAAAACGCCACCTAGGGTGTCTTAGTCCCCCAAGGCTTTCAAGACCCTAATTTTGGCACCTCTAGATTCGGCCCCTTTTTGGTGTTTGTGCCCCAAGTTTTTGGGACTTGGGACTAGGATGCCACCTAGGGCATCTTAGTCCCCATTGAGTCATTTTTGAGGTTTAATTTCAAATTCTAGTGGGATTTAGCCTCCTTTATTCAATGAATTCATGTGTCATCCTTGTGTGATATAATTTTTGGATATTAAGCATAGATAAGTATAAATACAAGGTTCCTTGATTCATTTCAACCCAAGTCTTTTATGAGATCTTTTATCATAACATAATTGAGTTCACAAGAGCATTCAAGAGCAGATTAACCAAGCATTTGAAGCAATTTTTAGATTCAAGCATCATATCAAAGTTTTTTCTTCCATCATGTCTGTTGTTGTGCTAAGATTTGTGATGTAGGGTTTTGATTCAGGTAATCAATTCAAGTCCAATTTTTCAAGCATTCAAGATCCATATCCATTGCAACCATTACACACAAGTTTGTAGACTCCATAAATGTTTTGGTGATTTGTCCCATTACATGTTCATTCACTATTTCCTTCATTATTTCCATTTCATTTGAAGGTTTAATTACCAACAAGGGTTTGACCAAGGAAAACCCCTATTCACTAACAAAAAACAAGGTTTTCCATCTTGCACATTTGTGATTGTATATCTAGGTTGTGGACTTGAAGATCACCTCAACTGTAAAGTTGCAAAAGTTGCAATGTTGCATCACAAAGTTTGCATCTTCACAAAAACTCACTTACAGGCCTTATTCGGAAGTGTTAGAACCTTAGACCGGAAGGGAATCTTGTGCAGACCTTGGAGCTCAAGAACCTATTCAAAGTTTGTAGAAATTTAGAATGGGTCTAATACGCCATATTGGGTGTCTTAGTACTCCCAAGCATAATTTTTAGAGATTTTTAGATATCTAGTTTTGAGATCTTAAGACTTCACATTTGCCCCAAAAAACAACAAAAAGACTAATACGCCATCTTGGGCATCTTATTCCTCCACAACATATTTTGGTAGCCTGTTTTCATTTCTAGAATCCTCATGACATCTCTACATTTTTTAGGTGCACACATACCATCTCCCTATTGCATAATTTCATCATTTGCATCCTTCATTTATCTTGTGTTGTTAGTTTTAGGTCATTTTTCATATCACAACATGTTTTCAAAAATTTTATTTTCCAAGCGTTTGCTTGGTGGTGAACCCCCTAGAACTTAAGAAACCCTTCCTAGGACCCTCCTAATTGAGAATTGAAACACCTTGAGAGGTTGTTAGTCAATCCAATTACGACTCTTAGGACATTAGTAAATGATGAGTGAGAAAAGTGTGATATCCCACAAAGGTATCCATTTTTCCATTCATCATTTTGGTGAACCCGACACTTTATCTTTTCTGATTTGGAGTCTATTAAGTCCTTAGATCTAGATAGCATTCATTCTTGCATTGCATTTTTCATTAGTGAAAGGTCATCTAGGTATCTTTCCTCTTGCATTAGTGAAATTGTATTTAGGGTTTCCTATATTTGCATTAGTGAAAAGTGCATATGGGTGATCCCACAATACTAGTTTACAATTTTTGGACAAATTGGACACTGAACTAATTTTTCCTAACTAAAATTTCACTTTCAGGCACCTATAGTGGCTAAACCGTGAGGAATTTGAAGATGATGCAAAATAGTGATTTGTGACATTTTTTTTGTAGATTCTAAATTTTTTTTTTTCAAAATTTTTGGAATCAAATTACACTTCTTTTTCTATATCCTTCGAAAACTATTTTTTTTTCAATAAACACCATTTTTAAGGAGTGACACTCACCGTATAACACATAATTTTTTTCCATGAAGGATAAAATTCTATCTTTTTCAAATTTATAGTTGTAACCATGATATCCAGTGCTTCCAATTGGTTTCATATTATTTTTTACTTAATCAAGTTTTGAATTCAAACCAATTACAATTTAGACATAGGAAAACTATATAACACAATTTGTTTTTTTATGTATCAAAATTCTTTTTTTTTGTTGGATCTTAAAGCATTTTGATAGTTGTAAAGAAGACTTTGTTATAGGTATGGTTTAAAACTAGCGGGGTTTTATACAAGGGGGTTGATCTAAGGTAGTTTGATCAAACCCTATTCATTTGGAATGCTTTAAATGAAACTTTTTAAGGCTTAAATCATTATAATTTCTAAAAATACATGATTTCAGCAAAAAATCAGAATCTCCTAGAAATTGCAAAGCAGCTTTGTGGGATCACCCATATAGGTTGCATATTTACTTTATTGCATCATTTCATTTGATTGAAAATTTGAAAAGTGCATTATTCTTCATCTTCATTGCATTCTTATTACATTCATAATTGAAAAATTGCACTCAAATATTGCATTCAATTGTTTTTTTCTAGCTAATTTTCCTTGCACTTATTTGTACATTTTTCTATTTTTTAGCATAATCATATTGCATATGCAATCTATAAACACTGTTGAAACTCCAAAATTCCTTATTTTTCTCCAAAAAACCTTTGCTAGGATTAAAACTCCCTTCCTGGCATCTTAGTCCCTCTCAAGATTTTTGCTTCAGAAATCTATGTTTGTTGTTTGTTGTCAGTTTTAGCCTATGGAACTTTAGAATCTCACCAAGAAGACCAAGATTCCCTTCCTGGAATCTTATTTCCTGTTGACTTTTATTCTCAATTTTTTCAAGATCTGAAATTTCTTTTTATTTTTTTGGTTTTGTTTCCAAATTTTTTGTTATTCTAATTTCTTTCATTTCAAGTGTAATTGCAAGCATAGGATATTGTGTTCATTGCACTTTCTATGGTTTATCCCTTGTATGAATACTTTGTGTCCTATTTCTAATACTGCACTTTGGAAAAGTGCAAGACTCATGGAATCCCATGATAAGACACTCGTTGTGGATCTTAGGTTATCAAGCTCTTTTACTTCTGGTATTTTTTCTAGTTCAGTAGGTATGGACCATACCTTTGATACCTCTTTTTCTATGCCTACCTTACCTATAAGTGATTTTCCAAGTTTCCAAACAATAGTTGATCATATTCCTCAAGAAAACATAATTAAAATGCATGAAGACTTAAATCATTTACAATATAGTGTAAGTACTAAAAACATTTCAAAACACTATTATACCTACCATAGAGAACCTTCACCATATGATGGAAAGTGATGAGGGATTATAATTTTTGCATAACATAGCTAAAATATTTGGAAAACATCTTCCTCCCACCACTAATGGTGCTCAAGCCTCAAATAATATACAAAACCAAGGAGGAGATCAAACTCCTCCCTCTTCAACCATAACCTCAATTCCCACCTATACCATTCCTCAAGTGACCACCATAATACAACCAACTAATAGCATCCTTCCTACCTCAAAAATTTACACTAGTGTTCCTTATACCTATGTGACACCTAATATTATATCTCCTCCCATAAGAAACTCATTCATTAGTCCTTCCAACACACACATACCACCACCCTATTCATCTCCATCACATACTACAAGAAATGCCCCTATCATTAACTAGCTCTTGCAAGTCATTTCATCCATCCAATGTCAAGTTTAAACCATCAATCAAAATCAAAATGGTCCACCTTCATACTATGTCAAAACCAGTCCATTGTCCTTGGAGATATTGAGAACTCTGGTGCCAAAAGGTATAGAGATCCCTAGATTTGAGGAATATGGAGGAAAGGGAGATCCTACTAATCACATTAATGCCTTTACTTCTTATTCAAAAACTAACCCTACCCGTATCGAAAAGATGTAAACCTGAAACCAAAACACTTACCAACTTTTCAAAAGACAAAATAAGAGTTTCCTTCAACTAGATTCCACCTCTCAACCTACCCAAACAATTGATACCCAAGTAGCTTCTACAAAGAAGAGTAATACTTATATCTTTGGGTTTCCACAAAGACAATTTACTCCCTTACCCGACACACTTCATAACATTATGAAACAACTCTTAAACAAAAACATGCTTACCTTAGCTCTCATTCGACGCATTGACCCTATCAAGCAATTACCTTTGAACTTCAGACATAATACCTATTGTGCTTACCACCAACAAAATGGACATGATACAAAACATTGCAAGCATCTTAAACATCTTGTGCAAGACCTCATTGATTTTAATCATATCCAGATTTCAGGTGTAAATGACAAAGGTAATAATTTTGTGGCCACTCCCAACCAAAACTTGAAAATATTTACCAATCCCACGGCCAACAATAATATTTCATTTGTTAAGGCTACTGAAACTAAGCCTGATGTGATGAATGTTGACATGGATGATGAGAATTTGAGAAATCATGAACAAAGCCCTATTGATGATGATTAACAAAGTCCTATAGATACTAATGAACAAAATCCTATTGATACAATGATAGGATTGCTTGACATCAAGAATCATAAACAACAAACCATTGAAATTGCTTTATCTTTAGAAGAAACAATCAAACATGCACCTAATGGTGCTCTTTACATAGCCGACAAAATCAATAACAAGCCCACTCCTAGGATTTTAATTGATCCCATCTGTGTAGAGAATGTGATCATAGAAGAACTTTTATATGTGCATGAACTTGCTCAAGATAGATATGATAAATTGAAAGAATGGATTAAAATGCATGATGCTTTTTCTCATCCCACGATGGGATCGATCAAACTCCCTTTACAAGTAGGATAGAATAAATCAAATGCATCATTCTCTATCATCTCTAATTCAGATCAATTTCATGTGAAGTTCTAGGTGAAGTTCTAGGCTTAAATGGCTTCACTCCTATGTCACAAAAAATGGTATCTCTTGCTTGATATGATAATAATTAATGATAAATTAGACTTAATGACACCTTGATTTAGTGTTGTGAGGTTTTTTACACAACTACACTAGGTATTGGGCCCTTGCAAACTGAATAAAATGCATCTAATGATGTCTTGTAAAGGTGTTGTACAGTGTTGTAAAAGATTTTCACACTTTTCTAGACTAATAGACCTATTTTCCCCTTAATTCAATATTGTAAAATGTATTTAATGGAATTTTCACATTAATCTAGAAGGCTTTTATATTAAACCTAATTCTAATCTAGTATTGTAATGTGTTTTACACATTCACATTGGATGTTGTGCCTTTCTAGGCTATGTGGACCTCATTTTAATGTTGTAATGTGTATTTAATCACACTTTCACATTGAAATTTGTGTCCCTAGCCCCAATCACCCTTTACATAATCATTAATAGGCCCCTATGGCCCCATATTGTACATCTTGAGGCTTAATTTGATGAAAGACTCGATGAAATCAACATAAAAACTCAAATTCTTCATTCCCCAACAATCTAGCTGGCAAAAGAGCCCCTTGTGGGACTAAGTTTCCCATCTAGGTGGGACTAAGTCACCTAGCTTAGCGACTTAGTACCATTTGGGCTATTTTTGAGGTTCGAGCAAGAAAAAATTAGATTTTAAGTTTATGTTTCCTTCAGGTCAGACTTAGGGATCAAATTAACAGGAATTTTAGATGGATTGCCTATATAAAAAATATTTTAAACCCTAATTCATAACCTAACAAATCATTCATCATTCATTCTCCATCTCAAGTCAAACAAGCTAGGGTTTTAGCATTCTAAGTTATCAAGATAGCTTTCTAAGGCATTCAAGGGAAGATTCTTCATCTATTGTTGTAAAAAATCAAGATCTATCATCAAGGAAAGATTCTAATCACTTCATTTCATGTTCATGCTTCCTCTTATTTCTTCATTTGGTTCAATTACCTACAAGGGGTTTGACCAAGGCAAACCCCCATGCCCTAACATTCAACATTTCTCTTTCTTTCTTTGTGTGTTTGCAAATTTAGGTACCTTGAAGCCTTGGAAATCATTGAAGACTAGATTTCAAATTTTTTGAAAACATCTCCTTATTGGCTAGGTCAAAATATCTAGAAAAGGTCACTTACAGCCTCAAAATTCAGAGTTTTACAACTAAACACCTATAGGAACATAAAGTATAGATCAAGATCTTTCTTTTCCACTTTCATATTTTTAGAAAATCCAAAGTGGACCAAGTCACCATCAGTGGTGACTTAGTCCAACTGCACATTTTTTTGAGAGTTTTTTGTAGATCTAGATACCCATTTGGCTAAAATGGGCTTCAAAGCAGTTTTCCAGATTTGGGACTAAGTCGCCTAGAATGGCGTAAGTGTCCCAATAGGTCAAAATTTCAGGATCAACAACATTTCCAGCCTCCTTTCCATTCTACAACACATTTCTAGGTGTACCTCTTCAATTATATAATTTTCTATTTTGTTTCATGGTTGTTTCTAGGTCATTTAGTTTATGTTTGCATAGTACCATGTGTTTTTAAACACTTTACATTTCCTTAATTTTCATTCATTAGTCAACATCTTTTATCATTTTTCAGCATTTAGGTCATTCTCCTTTGATAGATTTCAATCATATTTGCATTAGTCTTGAGTGAACCCCTAAGTTTTTGTGAGATACCATTCTCCTTTTAGGTGTAAAACTCTAGAAGTGCAAGAGAGTGCTTATCCCCAAAAATTTTGGGCTCATTTTGGTGAACCCAACCTTCAAATACCTTATTTTTTGATTTGGAGTCCATCATCATCCTATAATTATCTTGCATTAACTTTGCATTGGGGTTTGCATTAATTAATTTTCATTCTAGGGTTTCTAAAATTTTGCATTACTGAATGTGTATATAGGTTACATTTTTGCATCTCAAATCATTACAAATTTTTAAAAATACGTATTTTCATCTTAGTTATGCATCATACAACACAAAAAACATCAAAATTAATCCAAAAAATCTCAAAATTCTAAAAAAAATCCCTACTGGGACTAATTTGCCACCTTGGGCGTTTTAGTCCCTTTCAACCCTAAAGCTGCCTTTCGTAGCATTGAAAAGCCTATTTTTCAACTTCTATTTTCTGCCATTACCTACCTGTATTAGTTGGATGAGTTTTTGTTACATGCATTTCATTAGATCTAGCTTAAATTGGCTCATTTAATGCATTGCTTAATTTCAAATTTTCATTTACAACATTTCATCTTTCAAGTTGTTGCATAATGTAATCAACAAATAACCTTGTTTCACTTCTAAAAATTGCATTTAAACATTTATTTACTTTTCCACGATAGCATGTTTAATTTCAAGAGATGTGGCTTTGATTTGGTTAAAAATGCATTACATAAATACAACATCCCCTCTTATGAATTCAATTTTGATTACAACAATGAGGTCATTAAGAAACATGTTAGTCATAGTTATGATCAAACCCTTGACACACTCCTTAATATTGCATTCTCCATTGGTGAGGATGGTAGTGTAGACAATCATAACAATCATACTTGTTCTTCTCCCGATACCTTTCCTATTCGTGACGAAGGTATCTTGGTGAAGGAAGCTACAAGAATTGAAGGTCTTGATTCTCTCTCTCCTCAATCCCCTTTGGAAGATAATGGAAAACAAGAACATGAGATTATATAGAAACATTTCTAAACATCACCTTACCTAGTCTCCATAACCTTGATAATTTAAATTATCTATCTCCTAATATCCCTCGATGAAAGAGGATAAGTTGGTGTTAGAAGATATACCAATTAACAATCATGAGAACCTTGATCCTCCCTTTCGTAATGCTCCTACCATTTGGGAGAATCTATTTGAAAATCATAGAGGTCCTTCTCTTGATGCCTTCCCCACTTGTTATGCAACTACTTTACAAACTTCAACCTTGGATGAACATATTATAAGCTCTCCTACTAGGGTAGATGATATGGAACAAGTGAATGAGACCTTCAAAAAATAGGACAATAAAATAGATCCTTCTCCCAACATCCCCACTCTTGCTCAATAAGACAATTCCACCATTGATAACTCCCTTACTTGCAATGAATTTGTTTTGGAAGAACCAAGCCTTCCATGTCAAGAACAGTTGCCTTGTAGTTCTCCTAACAACTCTCCTCCTAGGGAGGATACCATGGTGCAAGAAAAGAATAACAATAACAACAATGATATAGTGTCCTTAGAAGAATATGATGAGACAACATTAGACTCTCCTTCACTAAGGGACATTAATATTATTCAACCTCAACTCATCCTTTACTCCCCTTCAAAAAAATCTCCAACTCAAAACAAACTTGATCTTGTCCTTTACCCACCTACGAACAATGTTTCATAGCAACTGAGTCATAATACTGTTTCTCATACATATCCCACTAGAAACAATTTGTGACCACCACAACCCACCCCAACACCATTACCTTTTCCTAATCCAATTTTTCCTCAAGATCCTTGATTAACCTCTCATACATAGGTGTATGATCTTGTTGAACAACTTAAGAATACTCCTGCAAAGATATCCCTTTGGGATCTTCTTCAGAATTCACCTACCTATCACACTATGCTTCTAATAGCCTTACAACAAGTTCCTATCCCTTCTAGTGTGCAACCAAATGACATAGCAATCATGATTCAAGTAATAAACACTGACATTGTTTTCCACCAAAGTGAACTGCCCCCTTTGGAAGTGCAAAAAAAAGGATGCTTTCATGATCATAGATCAATACAAACGAAAAGGGATAAAGAGAACTCTTGTCAATACTGGCTCTACCCTTATTGTGTGTAGTGTGAGGCTTCCAGATAGGCTTGACATTGATAAATAAAACATTTAACTTGATTCTTTATCTCTTAAGGGATTCGATAATGTCGAAAATAAAATGCTTGGAGTGATCACTTTACCTCTTACAGTTGGAAAGGTCACATTGGATACACCAGTCCATGTTATGCCTCATGAACTTTCATGTAATCTCATTTTAGGTAGACCATGGATTCACACAATGAATGTGGTGCCTTCTACTCTTCATTGTAAAATGAAATACATCTCCAGCAGCAAAGTGTACACACTTGACGCTAATCCTAAACCTTATAGTGTCTTACAACTTGAGAAAAATAAAGAGAATCCCTTGAACACATTAACACCAACCACACAAGTGGACCTCGTGCAAAAAAATGACAATGAAAAATAAATTGAACAAGTCACAAAGATATTAGCAAATGATTTGGGTTCCTTAGATTTCACACCAACATTCATGGGCAAGTACAATATCATCAACAAAGATTCAGATAAGGGACGTGGAAAAAGTAGTCATGTTAACAAAAAACTTAGAAGACCCTTTGAAAGAATTCACCTCAACCACTTTATACAAAGAAGAAAATTACACAACACACTTTGACAAACTTAACAATGAACAATCACCTGATCCAAAAGTAATGAAAAAGATTTATGGAAAAGGTTATGAGCTTATGAAACAACTCAGATATATTGGAAAAGCATGTGGTGCTAGAGAACAAGGTATTTGTGTCCCCATAGATCCTAACACGCAAGAAACAACTCATGGTCTTGGTTATTGTCCTATGGTAGAAATCACCAAGCCTTCACTAAACCTCAACACTATCACACAAGCTTTCTCTAATCCAACTTTAACAGTAGTTCATTGTGAACTCATAGACACTAATGACCTTTATCCTTTACAAGAAATGAAACAAACAAAGACATCTTCACTTAATATCAATTTCATCCTGCCCAACACTAATTATTTGAGTGCATTAGATTTTACACCCTCCAGTAAAGGAGAGAAAAAAATCTCTCACTCTCAAGAATATTTTGTAGATATGGTATCTTGTACATCTAAGTAAGAGATATTTTTTGCATAATACAAGAACCTCTACTATTAATCAAGAGGTTATCTTGTCAAGACTCCTCCAAGAACTTGAAAGAAATTCTATTACAAGACTTCATTTTATGCCTATCATAGAGTTCACGGTCATTCTACTAATGGATGTAAAGTTTTGAGTAGAAAAATCCAACATCTTAAGGATTTTGGTGCTCTCCCTTATGTGGGCACACCTAATCCCTCTAATTGATACTTATGTTTACTCTAGCATGCATTTCATCAATCATTTCATCTCACCCTTGTCCTACACTAAGTGGGGGCAAGGGGTTAGGTAGCCTTGACCTCATGTCACTTGTCACTAACTCTTATGGCTAGTCGTTAACCTTTCATGAACATATAAGAGCAAGCTTGGGATGTAGACAACTTGCCTTAAGTTGGCTTGCATGTGACATACTACCTTTTTCATGACATACCTTATAGGAAACATACGACTTGGCTTAGGGCTTTCCTAGTTAGCTCTCATGTTTTCTTCTTCTATTTTAAAGAAATTTATCATAGTAATGGTGTTATCAACCACTTTAAAGTGGGGGAATACATCAACACTCACATTTCATTGTGTGATTTTCTTTTTCTTATGGTTTCCTCTCTTAGAAACATTAGGTACAATGTTTCCCAGGATGAGACATTGCACTTGTCCTCTCTTGGAAACAAGATGAGACCATCTGCACTTTTCCTTTCTTGGAGACATTAGGCACAATGTTCCCCAATATGAGACCTTGCACGAACTAAGCAAAATCCCTTTGAATATTCCTTACGCCATTTTGCATTTACAATGTCTATGAGTTTCAAGCATACGAATTTTTGATTGCCTCATAGAGCTCATAGATCATTTTCATTGTGGTGCCTTATGAAAGTTATTAGGAGGTATAAATTTGGTATGGTTGAGTAGGAAGGCCATTCTGAGGCATGAATTTCCCCATAGCCACCTATGTGTGTGTGAGTGCATACTAGCCATGAGTGTATGTTTCTCACCTTTTAGGACTTCTCACCTAGCGGTCAGCCTAAAGTTACGTCACCTCAGAGTGAGTATGCACTTTTGGATAAATAGCCTAGATCTAATCCATAACATGTTGGACAAATGGTTGAAGCCTTATCCACCTTTTTATTTTTACTCTTCTCTTCCTTCTAGTTCTTTCCATTGTATGATCATGATGTGCCAAAAAGTGGCGATATGATGGGTATGTGTAGGTTATGTGGCTGACGGATTTTTTTTACCCAAAATTGATGAAATGAAAAGAGTTTTTAAAGGAGATTCTCAGCTTTCTACCAGTATAAATTATGCTTTACTTTGACTTTAATAAATAATTATTATTCATTTTGTATTTGAATTATGACTAAAGTCCTGATTGATAGGTTGATTGAAAAACATCTATAGCTTTCAAATGGTATCACATTTTTTGAATCTAAAACATGTGTCACATTATATGTGTCACATACTATAGGATTAAAAAACAAAATTGAATTTAATGAATTTTTGACCAAGTTAAGGTGGTCAGACATACAAGTTTTTATATTTTTTAAAATTTGTAATAAAAAATTAATAATTAATTATTTACTTGGAAAAAAATTACAAAAAAATATGCATCACATCATGACATCAGTCCTCTACTTATATCTAAAATATTATTAAAAATAATTATCATTTTATTGTGGTTAGGGTGGTCAGACAGACACCTACTTCTTATTTTTTCCTTGAAATTTAAGTACTACTGCATTAAAATTTAAAATTCTCACCAAATAGATTTTTTTTTAAATAAACCTAGTAGTTTAGAAACTACATTCAATTTGCTATAGATTCTATTCTTAAATATTTCTAAAATAATATAGGTGACTTATTCAAATTTTTATGTCAAGTTTCCTAGCTCTAATTTTTTTGAGTTTTCATCATCACTTAAGGGCTTGTTTTTTCCATGATGATCCTACACATACCCGTATCTTTTCTTGCTACAAATTATTCACCTTGTGTATGTCCTTTTGTGCTTATGTCAATTTGAATTAGGATCTTAGATCCCGGTGGCTTGGTTACCTCCTTCATTTTTTCATCATAGACCATCCGCATTGGTACGATTGGACCCCTCTTGAATGTCTACTTTAGTGTGAGTTTGAAGCAATTTCATCTTCTCACTAAAGTGGGGCCTAAATGTGTCACAAAAAATGTATCTCTTGCTTGATAAGGGAATAGTTAATGATAAATTAGACTCAATGACACCTTGATTTAGTGTTGTGAGGGGTTTTATACATCTACATTAGGTCCTGGGCCCTTGCAAATTGAATAAAATGCATCTAACGATGTCTTGTAAAGGTGTTGTAAAGTGTTGTAAAATATTTTCACATTTTTCTAGACTAATGGACCTATTTTCCCCTTAATTCAATATTGTAAAATATATTTAATGGCATTCTCACATTAATCTAGAAGGCTTGCAAATTAAACCTAATTCTAATCTAGTGTTGTAATGTGTTTTATACATTCACATTGGATGTTGTACCTTTCTAAGCTATGTGGACCTCATTTTAATGTTGTAAAGTGTATTTAATCACACTTGAACATTGAACTTTATGTCCTTAGCCCCAATTATCCTTTACATCATCATTAATAGGCCCCTATGGCCCCATATTGTGCATGTCAAGGCTTAATTTGATCAAAGACCAGATGAAATCTATTTGATGTTGTGGTTGTGTTATTGATATGTGGTTGTCATTGATGTCAACACTGTTAGAATTATTGTATTGATGGATGTATATGTTGAGGATATTGAGAAAATTGTTAAAGGAAGAGTTGCAGGTTCTGAGTGGAATAGTGAAGGTCATGAAGGTGTTTTGTTTTGTACATTGAAGAATAGTTGTTGTGGACTAAAGGGTTTATTGTTGAGAGTATCTAGTTCATCTTGAAAGGAAATAGAAAGGAGCAATGGAAATTACTAATAAAGAGCAAATTTTTGAAGGAAAGATATTACCAAATAGATTGAAGTAGCCAAACCAAGCACCACCAAAGCAAGAGAGACACAAGAATTTGTTAAGGGGAAAAAACAAGAAAAAACCCCAATATTATGAATGGAGGCAAAATGCCTAAAGAATAATACAAAGAGAGAGAGCTTCAGCCTTAGCTTGCTTGCATGAGTCTTGAAGAATGAGAGGAGAGGCACCTCAATAAGTAGAGGTGAGAATGAGGAGTTAGAATGTAACTCCCAACTCAATGAATGCCACCATTCATCTATGTGTGTGCAAACTGTCACCTCTTAAGGAGGTGGTTACAAATATTCCTTAATAAAGGAATTAAAAAATAAGCCATCCTCACACATGTGTGAGATGACAAAAAGACAAAAGACTTGTAGGGATTCCATTGGAATATTCCTACAAGTTAATAAAAAAAAAATTACAATTAAAGAATAACCTTTACCAAGTAAAGATTAATCTTCTAACATCCCCCCTTAAGCTTTACTTGGGGAGGTTACATCAAAACCTTCAATGGGTTGTAATCCAAGATTTTTACAATGGAAAAGAAATTTATCTTTACAAAGAGCTTTGGTGAGAATATCTGCAACTTGATCTTCACCTTTACAATACAAAAGAGAAATTTGCTTGTCCTCAATTTGCTCTCTAATGAAGTGATGTTGAAGAGCAATGTGCTTGGTCCTTGCATGAAAAATTGGATTATTTGCCAAAGCAATAGCACTTTGGTTATCACAATATAAAGGAGTAGGATCCTTTTGAGGTAGACTCAAGTCTTCAAGTAATCTTCTTAACCATAATGCCTCTTTAGATGCATTTGTACAACCTTTATATTCAGCTTCTGTAGAACAAAGAGAAGTAGATTGTTGTTTCTTACTATTCCATGAGATTGCACTTGATCCAACAAAGAAACAATAACCACAAGTGGATCTCCCATCATTGGGATCACCTCCTAAATCTGGATCAGTATAACCCTTTAAAGAAAAATCACAATTTGCATCATAAAAAAGACCAAGATTAAGAGTACCTTTAACATATCTTAAAATTCTTTTTGTAACTTTAAAATGAGTTTGTTGTGGTTTAGACATAAATCTAGAAACCAATCCAACACTATAAGAAATATTAGGTCTAGTAAGAGTTAGATAATTTAAACTTCCTACTAATTGCCTATTTAAAGTAGGATCAACAAAATGAGTTTCCATATCAACCATTAATTTAGTTCCTAATTCACAAGGAGTAGAAACACAGTTTGCATCATTCATTTTAAATCTATCTAAGAGATCTTGAGCATATTTATGTTGAGAAAGAAAAATACCTTTATGTGTTTGCCAAATTTGCATACCCAAAAAATAATGTAATATGCCTAAATCAGTCATTTGAAATTGTTGATTGAGTTGAGACTTAACATCACTAATCAAATTGTTAGAACTAGAAGTGATAATTAAATCATCAACATATAAAATAATAATCACAATATCATCTTCACTATGCTTAATATATAAATTTGGATCATTTTTACTTCTAATGAAACCTTGAGATAGAAAGAAAGCATTGATCTTTGAATACCATTCTCTAGGAGATTGCTTTAAACCATATATTGATTTCTTCAATTTGCAAACAAGATTTTCATTACCTTCCTTAATGAAACCCAAAGGTTGAGACATATAAATTTCTTCATGTAAATCACCATTTAAAAATGCACTTTTAACATCCATTTGATGAATAGGCCAATGCATATGAGAAGCTAAAGCAAGAACTAATTTAATGGTTGGCATCTTAGCTACTGGAGCAAATGTTTCATTATAATCTAATCCTTCAACTTGAGAGAAGCCCCTAGCAACTAATCTAGCTTTAAACTTGCTAACTTCATTATTTGCATTAACCTTAGTTTTATACAACCATTTACATGAAACAAGATTCTTACCTTGAGGTAATGGAACTAAATCCCAAGTATTATTAGAAATTAAAGTATCATATTCTTCTTGCATAGCCTTTTGCCAATGAGGTTGATCTTTAGCTTGTTCATAAGTTTGAGGATCATTTGAATTCATAATGTTAGACATCAAAGCATAATTACAATAATTTGCCTTTCGTCTTTTAGGTGGATTTTTAGTTAAATAATCCTCACTTTCTTGCAACAAATTTTTAAACCATTTTGGCATTCTTTTAGATGTAGGAGTATCATCACTAGAAGAAGAATCATAAGGAGAAATTTCAACATTTTCATCATCACTATCACTATGAGTAAGAGATGCATTAGGAGGGTTAAGAGGAGTTTCAACTTGAGGATTATCCTCCACAACAATAACTTTATTTTGAGAAGAATCAATATTATGCACTTTAGAACAATCATGAACTCCATTTTCAGCAATGCATACATCTCTAGCAACTTTAACTTTGTTAGTAAGAGGATTATAAACTCTATAAGCTTTAGGATGTTCATCATAACCAACAAAAATATGATAAGAAGATTTAGCATCTAATTTTTGCCTCTTTTGTTTAGGTTTGTGAACATAAGCAATTGAACCAAAAATCCTTAAATGCTTAAGATTGGGCTTCCTACCAGACCAAGCTTCTTCAGGAGTTATATCCTTTAAAGCTTTAGTAGGAGTCCTATTGATAATGTAAGTAGCACAAGACATAGCTTCTGCCCAAAATTTATAAGACATATTTTTAGCATGTAACATACATCTAGCCATTTCAACAATAGTTCTATGCTTCCTTTCCGCTACACCATTTTGTTGAGGTGTATAGGGAATAGTTAGCTCATGCTTAATACCAAATGATTTCAAATAACTATTAAAAGCATTGTTCACATATTCTTTACCATTATCAGTTCTAAGAATTTTAAGTTTAAAACCATAGTGCCTTTCAACAAATTTATGAAATTCAGAAAATATATCAAGAACTTGATCCTTACTATGAAGAAAATAGATCCAAGTTCTTCTAGAAAAATCATCAACAAAAGTAAGTGCATACCTTGATCCTTGGATGGAGTTATTCTCCATGGGTCCCAAAAGGTCACTATGAACTAGGTGCAACTTATGAGTTGCCCTCCATGATTGACCATGTGGAAAGGGATCCCTATGCATCTTACCACTCATGCATCCTATGCATACAATTTTAGATGGAACAATACTATGCAATCCATCTACCATATTAAGCTTTTGCATTAAAGCAATATTGTTAGCATTTATATGACCAAGTCTTTCATGCCAAACATTAAAATCAATGGTAGATATTAAAGAGCATCTAGATTGAGCAAACTCATAAAATTTGAACAAATTATCATTGTCTAATTTAGCATTAGCAATGACCTTGTTTTGTTTTGGATCAATAACATAGCACATATCTTTGTAAAATTTGATTTTATAATCTTGGAAAAGCTTAGCAACTAAAAGCAAGTTAGTCTTTAATTCAGGAACATATAAAACATCATGCAATTTACCATTAGGAACATTCACATCTCCAATTGCTTCTACTTTACAAGTATGATTATTAGCAAGTTGAAGAGGAACATTTGATATATCAGGTTGAATAGACTCAAAAACTTCTTTATGTGAAGTAACATGTTGAGAGGCACCTAAATCAATAACCCATTCAAGAGGTTGAGAAACATTAGAACTACAAGTAAAAGCACGTCTAGATTGATTTGCATTATTTTGAAACTTATTATTATTAGGTTTATTTTGTTGTTGATTATTTTGCTTCATAGGCTTTTTCTCATTTTGCTTCTTAAAACAAGTATTTTGCCAATGACCATCCTTATTACAATAAGTGCAATGAGGTTTCTTAGAAGAGTTAAACTTTCTAAGATCATTGTCATTATTATAATGAGGTTTGGAATTATAATGTTGTTGTTTAGAATGAGGTTTAAAATTTTGCTTATGATTAGACAAGAAAGCATGTTCATTAGACTTAAGAGTACCAAACTGAATTAACTTAGCCTCTTCTTGTCTTAATAAATCATGAAAAATATCATAAGTTAATTGAGTAGCTAAAGAAGGAATAGCTAATTGAGCATGAATATTAGTAATGAATTGCTGAAATTGTCTAGGAAGACACTTTTTAAGAATAAGATGAATTAATCTAAGATTATCTAATTTAACTCCTAAACCATCCAATTGATTATTTAAAGCATCAAATTTCAATAAAAAATCATCCATAGATTTAAAATCAGAATACCTCAAATCTTCAAGTTGATCTTGAATTTGAATTTTTCTTGATTCATTTGTACTATCATAAATTGTTTTGAGTTTGTCTCATGCTTCATAGGCAGTTGTGCATGTCCCAATATGAACATAAAGTTCGGGTGACATGGAGATACCTATGAGGCCAAAGGCTTCTTCATTTTTGAGATTCCATTTTTTGATTTCATCTTTGGATGCAGAAGAACCTGGTTTAGATTTAGGATCTGTAGCTACATCCAAAAGATGTTTAAACCGAAAAATGAAAGAAATGTGAGTCTTCCAAGAATGATAGTTAGAAGAATTTAACTTGATTTCAGGACTTAAAGTTGACATTGTAAAGATATTGAAGTGCACAAAAAAAACTTTACTAAAAGAAATACTTTACAACTTAAGAAATGAAATAACACTAATTGAGCATGAAAGAAAAAAAATATTTAGCTGTCTTTAAATAAAAAGATTTTAGAAAAAAGAATCATGAAATAAAAAGATTTAGGCCTATATTGTAAAAAAAAAAAATACAGATCTAGAAAACATGAAATATAACCCTTTATTTGAGGGTTTCTAATTTTTTTTGCAAAAATATCTAAATATGCATGCAAAATAAATAGCTTTGAAATTTGAAATAAAAAATAAACTTAGAAAAGAAATCCTGCACAAGGGTTTAAAAAATGATTTTTTTACAAATTAGATTTTGTATAAACTATAGAAATAAATAAACTTGAAATTGAAATTTTGAAAAATAAGATAAACTCTTATTGAGTTTTCTAAAAGCTAAGATTCCTGCACAAAAAAGTTAGAAGACATAAAACAAACAAGATTAGACACTTTGCTCTTCTTCTCTTCTTTGAGAGTGTCTCCAATGGTGTGCTAAAAAATCTGGTAAACCTTCAACAATGTAGCTCACAAAATATTAGTAATACCAAGCTCTGATACCATGAAAGGAAATAGAAAAGAGAAATGGAAAGTACTAATAAAGAGCAAATGTTTGAAGGAAAGATATTACCAAATAGATTGAAGTAGCCAAACCAAGCACCACCAAAGCAAGAGAGACACAAGAATTTGTTAAGGGGAAAAAACAAGAAAAACAATAGTATGAGATAGACAAAATGCCCTAAGAATAATGTAAAGAGAGAACTTTAGCAAACACTTTACATGAGTTTTGAGAATAAGGAGGAGGAGGCACCTCAATAGAGTAGGGTGAGAAATTAGCAAGAGTTAAATTAACTCCCCAACACAACTCAATGAATGCCACCATTCATCTATGTGTGTGCAAAGTGTCACCTCTTAAGGAGGTGGTTACAAATATTCCTTAATAAAGGAATTAAAAAATAAGCCATCCTCACACATGTGTGAGATGACAAAAAGACAAAAGACTTGTAGGGATTCCATTGGAATATTCCTACAAGTTAATAAAAAAAAATTACAATTAAAGAATAACCTTTACCAAGTAAAGATTAATCTTCTAACACATCTACCGGAAGTTTCAGAGGTCCACGTGGAGATTTGATCGTGTTATGAATAGTTGTGTTCTGACAGTATTTCTATGGGTTCTGTCAGTGTTCCTAATTGAATTTTATGTGATTCTAGTGATTTCTATTGTTGCGGATGATTTTCTGTTAGTTCTTGTTGTTTGTGGATGCTTCTAGATCATTTTCTATCCTTGTTGTATTTCTGCATTGATCAATGTGCCCGTGGTCAGAGATTTTTCTCCTATGTGTTTGGGTTTTCATGTTCTTGGCCAACATGATGGTTGTAACGTGTTGCAGATACCTGAAGATTTAAATTTGAATGTTTGGTGTGCATGAGGATATTGCTTTGGGTTACATCACGATATTAGCCAACATTTTTTGATTCGCATTGCAAATTTATTTGTAAATTTGGGCCGACATTGTAAATATGTTTTATATTTTTGGCCAACAAGGTTGTTGATGTAATTTCATGTTGTAGATATATAAGAGTGATTGTTCGAGAATAATTAGTGTGTAGGAAGGGAAAAAAAGCCAGAGAAGAGAAAGTGTGTGAATATTGATTTATTCATTTGATTGCAGAGTAGAGTGAGAAGAAGTTTGAGCAAAGTGTGAAGAAGGTTTTATGTGCTTAACTGGAACTGTAATTAGGCTTGTGTAGAAGCTATTTTCTTAATTCATACCCTGTGGATCTAATCTGTATTGTTGTGTATTGTTGGGAAGTGAGCTCTAGACAATGTGCCTAAATGCATGTGCATTCCCATTATTCTTCTTATACTTTTAATAGGGTATAATATTGTGGAATAACATCCACCATGGTTTTTTCCCTAATATTGTTTCCACAAAAAAATCTTGGTGTTCTTTGTGCTTCTGATGTGTTGATTTTTCTGGTTTATTATTCATTCATCAGATTTGAGATTAAGTTAAGTTAAGTTTGAAATGTTTAAATATTTTGTGACAACTAATTCACCCTCCCCCCTCTTAGTTGTTTGTCCCTATTTTTCCAACAATTGGTAGCAGAGCAGCTTCATCTGAAAAAGTTTAAAAGCTTGAGGTGATATGAGATGGAATCATACAAGAAAGACAGTCCTAGCTTCGATGGAACAAACTACTCATTATGGAAAACTAGGATGGAGGTCTATTGTTGAAGCCTTCTGGAAGATTACAAAGAATCCATATGTTATTCCTTAGAATGGTCTTTCCACTACTGATGAGATTAAAGAGGCTAAGAATAATATTAGGGCTACAGAAGCTTTGCTGAGTGCTCTAACAGATTTGGAAATGACAAATGTGATAGGTCTAAATACAACTCATGACATGTGGATGAAGCTATAAAATTTGTATGAAGGAGATGTAGATGTGAAGATGGCTAAGCTATAGAGTTTGAAAGGAAAGTGTGAAAATTTAAAAATGGGTAAAGATGAAAATATTTGTTCTTTTATGCAAAGAGTTTAAATGAAATAGTGATGGGTATTAGATGTGTTGATGGTACCCTAGATGAGGAAGAAATTGTGGCTAAAGTGTTCAGATCATTTCCTCCCTCTTACAAAGCAAAGGCTCATGCTATTGAAGAAACTAGATCATTGACGAATGTGACAAGGGATACACTGGTTGGTAAACTTGTTTCCTTTGATTTGAGAAAATTTGGTGAATCTATTCGCAAGACTGAAACTGCATTTAAGGCTACTATATCCAGAAGAAACAAGCAAAGATATGATCCGAGAGAGAATTCTAAAAGGACATTGAAGTATGAGGAAGAAATGAAACAAATTGAAGATGAATAAAGAGAGGCAGAAGAGTTGGAAGCACTTATTGTAAAGAACGAAGGTAGAGGACATGGTAAATATAAAGGAAATATTCCCATCAAATGTTTTTCTTG
>VDFB02348968.1:0-91561 GCA_007258455.2 Sequoia sempervirens | reverse complement strand
TCTCCTTTTCGGTGCAAAACCCTAGAAGTGCAAGAGAGTGCTTATCCCCAAAAAAAAATGGTTTAGCTCCATGAATGTAGTCCCATTTGTTGTCTATAAGTGCTTAAAGTTTCTAGTCGATAGTGAAATATTTATAGTGAACCATAGTGGCTTTAGACCCCCGTCTTCCCATGGAAATTTTTCCTTAGAATATTTTTTTCCTGAACCTATGGAACCTATAAAACCCCTTGGAGACTTCCTTTTCCTATCCTACCAAAAATTCAAAGCCAAATGCATAGCCAAACTGTCTCTTGAAAACTTTCCTCTACCCATGATTGAACCTCCACGCATGCTTAAACCTCCACCACCTAAAGAAAACTATGCTGAGTCTAAACTCCTTCCAACAAACCAAGACTCGTCCATGAACAATCTCTTTCCTATTTCCTACAAGAGACCTAGAGAAAATAAAATAATTCTTAATCCACCTCCTAAGAAAATTTATAGAGCCAAAGATAAATTGGTTGAACAGCCTTCTATGGTTTCTTCCATTCTTCCTTCACAAGAAGAAAAGGAACCTATGGTTGAAAAAACTGCTCCTACACAAACACAACTTGAAAATTGTAATAAAAGAAACAAAACTACTAGAGAGTGTAGGTGTAGACGTTGTGCTATTGCTCAAAAGATGACTAATGAAAACAACATTGAAAATCAAAATCCAAACTTGACAGAAGCAATAAATGATGACCCTCCTCTCTTACCAGAACAAATAGAAGCTATACCTTCATCACAACAAGGACCAACAACTTTTATGGATATTATCATTCATCCTCCTGTTGTGGTTAACTTGGATGACAATTAAGAAATAACTAATATTGATGATGAAGTGCATAATGAGCTAAATTTTTTATTTTCCTCTTCTATGAGCTTAAATGAAAACAACCATGGTGATCTTCCTAAATCAAGCAATTCACCATGTGTTCAACCTAGTGATTCTCCTAGTACAACACTTGATGTTGTCCCTCTTGCTAGTGATCTACATTATGCATATACTAAACAAGACTACGATGCAGATGACCTACTAGATGGTTGACTCATATGTTCTTTACTAGTCATTTATCTTTTCTTTTTTGTTGGTTTTCCTTTTCAATTTTCTTTTTGTTTGCTTGCATGTGCGTAATGTGACCTCCCAAAATGTTATGTTTGATGTTTCTCTCTCTATGTGCATTCCTCTATTTTTACCTTCATTCTTCTATATGTCGTACACTTTTTCCTTTTGATTAATATTTTATCTTTGAATTTCATTTTTTGTTTCTTGTGCTTTCCTCTTTGGGATGATGCAAGGCATCAAAGCTTTCATGTCTCATTCATGTTGACCCAACATCTTTTTCATTATCTTTTCTTTTCCTTTCATTTTTCGTTTCATTTGTCTTGTGTTTTCATTTTGGGGATGATGCAAGGCGTCGAGACACCCTATGTCTCTTCCATATTGACCCAAAAGGATCTTTATTTCTTCCTTTTTTTTGCTCTCTTTGTGTCATTCTTATAGTTTTGTGTATTTGGGGAATGATGATAGTTCCAAGATCTCTAATATCATTGTGGAAAAGAACATACTAACCCCAAAGCCATAAATCCCTTATGTGTTTGGTGTTTTCATTTTGGGGAGAAATCCTTTCTTTTCCTTTTCTCTTGCATGATGTAGCTTTATTCAGAAACATATGACTTGGCATAGGGCTTTCTAAATTGGCTCTCATGTCTTCCATCTTGATTATATTTTCATTTTTTCTAATTTAAAGTAATTGCTCATAGCATGGTTTTAGAAATTTCTTTAAAGTGGGGGCATATATTAGCATTATTCTAGCATGATTTCGTTTGCATTTTTATTTCATTTTTATTTTTTCCTTTCCATGTTCTTTGATATGATTTTCTTATTTCACTCGATGGTGTTTTCCTCTTTGTGGGGACATTGGGATTAATGTCCTTCAAGAGTGTGATCTATCTTAGCATATTATATTCCCCTTAGTGGTGTTGTGACACATTGCATCCCTTAATTGGTGAATATTTTATTCTTTGATCGGTCCTCTCTTGGAGACATTAGAAATGATGTCCCCTAAGAGTAAGACCTTGCAGGAACTAAGAAAAATCCCTTTGAGCATCCCTCCTCCTTGTTGCATTTTCTCTATTTTTTTGTCTTTATTAAAGTCATGGAGTTCTAGCTTTGATATGGACCACATTGGGGTTCACCTAGTGAACACCTAGCTTCACTAGCTGGTGTGAGCATGCATTTTTTTCTTTATTAAAGTCATGGAGGTATGGCTTTGATATGAACCTCCTTGGGGCTCACCTAGTGAACACCTACCTTCACCAACCAATGTGAGCATGCACTTTTTTCCTTATTAAAGTCATGTAGGTATGGATTTGATACAAACCACCTTGGGGATCACCTAGTGAACACCTAGCTTCACTAGGCAGTGTGAGCATGCATTTTTGTCTTTATTAAATTCATGGCGGTATGGCTTTGTTATGGACCACCTTGGGGCTCACCTAGTGAACACCTAGCTTCACTAGCTTGTGTGAGCATGCATTTTTGTGCCTTAGTAAAGTCATGGAGGTATGTATTTGATATGGTCCCTTGGGGATCACCTAGTGGACACCTAGCTCCCACTAGCCCTTGTGAGCATGCATTTTTTTTGTATAGTGGACAACACATTCCACTTGTAAACTTAGTTTGGAAAAACATCCTAGACCCGATTCACTATGTTGGATATCTAGTCAAAGCTTGATTTTCTATAGTTTTTGCCTTTTGTTTTCCTTTTGATTTCCTTTGATGGTGTATGTTTGTGATTTGGTTATGGCTTCATGTATATCATATGTAAGTATGTTCCTTTGTGCTTATGTTGGTTTTTCCGTAGGATCTTGATCTTGGGGGCTTGGCCACCCTCTTGATTATTGTCATCCTGTCTTTCTAACATTTGTACATTTGAACCCCTCTTGACCATGTGGTTGGCTACTTTAGTGTGAGTTTGAAAAAAGTTCATCCTCTCACTAAAGTGGGGGCCAAATGTAGTGTAGTAAAATGCATACCCTTGCATTTTCACACATATTTGGGCCTGCCTTGCTTTATTTATGCTTCTTATTGCTTAATTGGTCCTATTTTTTGTCCACAAGCCCTATGAATAACATATTTTTATAGTTAATCCCTACATTCTCCAATGCATAAATGATAATTTAATGACTCTATCAATGTGTCCCTGATTTTTGGTTCAGGAATAAAATGCCACCTAGGGTGTCTTAGTCCCCCAAGGATTTTGGGACCTTGATTTTAGCACCTCTAGATTGGGCCCCTTTTTGGTGTTTGTGCCCCAATTTTTTAGGACTTGGGACTAAGACACCACCTAGGGTGTCTTAAACCTCCTTGAGTCATTTTCAAGGTTTAATTTCAAATTCTGGTAGGATTTAGCCTCGTTTATTCAATGAATTCATATGTCAGTTTGTTGTGATATAATTTTAGGATATTAAGCATAGATAAGTATAAATAAAAGGTTCCTTGATTCATTTCAACCCAAGTCTTTTGTGAGATCTTTTATCATAGCATAATTGAGTTCACAAGAGCATTCAAGAGTAGATTCATCAAACATTTGAAGCCATTTTTAGATTCAATCATAATATCAGAGTGTTTTCTTGCATCATGTGTGTTGTGCTAACATTTGTGATGTAGGGTTTTGATTCAAGCAAGCAATTCAAGTCCAATATTTAAAGCATTCAAGATCCATATCCATTACAACCATTACACACAAGTTTGCATACTTCATAAAGGGTTTGCTGAGTTGTACAATTGCATATTCTTCATTCACCATTTCCTTCATTATTTCCATTTCATTTCAGGGTTTAATTACCAACAAGGGGTTTAACCAAGGAAAACCCCTATTCACTAACAAATAATAAGATTTTCCATCTTGCACATTTGTGATTGCAAATCTAGTTTGTGGACTTGAATATCACTTGGAGTGCAAAGTTGCATAAAAAAGTTGTCATCTTCACAAAAAATCAGTTACAGGCCTTATTCAAAATTTTCATAACCTAAGATTGGAAGGGAAGCTTGTACAGACCTTGGAGCTCAAGATCTTGTTTAGAGTTTATAGAAATTTAGAACGGGGCTAATACGCCATCTTCAGTGTCTTAGTCCTCCCAGGCTTAATTTTTAGAGATTTTCAGAGATCTAGTTTCGAGATCCGAAGACTCTGCATTTTCCCTGAAAAATAATAGCGGGACTAATACACCATCTTGGGCATCTTAGTCCTCCATAACATATTTTGGAAGCCTGTTTTCATTTACATAATCCTCACGACATCTCCAGATTTCCTAGGTGCACACATATCATTTCCCTATTGCATAATTTCATCATTTTGATCCTTCATTTAGCTTGCATTGTTAGTTTTAGGTCATTTTTCATATCACAACATGTTTTCAAACATTTTCTTTTCCAAGCATTTGCTTGGTGGTGAACCCCCTAGAACTTAAGATAACCTTCATAGGACCTTCCTAATTGAGAATTGGCACACCTTGAGAGGTTGTTATTCAATCCAATTAGGACTCTTAGGACATTAGTAAATGATGAGTGAGAAAAGTGTGATATCCCACAAAGGTATCCATTTTCCCATGCATCACCTATGCTCCTATGGAAGACATAAGACTGATCATTCAGTCGGAAAATTCTGAACATAGTTTTAGTATTGATGAGTCCTCTTGTTGTAATAACTATGACTCCATTGAGTATGATCATTCCTCTATTTCTCATAATTATCCTCATGAAGAAGAAATAAAATCCTATGTTGCAAATAAGAAATATGCTAATAATGATGGGACTGCATGTTTGTTTGAGAAGGAAAAATTTTCTTCCTATAAATTATTTTCAAAATGTGGGTTAGAGATGCTAACCATTGATGATTTATTTGTATGATCTTCGAGTGATTGTAATGATTTTGAATACAATGATGATATGGAGGATTTGGGTCTTCATGCTATGGAGGTAGAGGCTTTTATGACCACAATGAATGTAGTGGAAAATCTTTTATTTGATGAGCCTCCATCTTTATCAGTTAATAGGAATGGTGATCATTATTGGTGTACAGATAATCCAGTCTTTGTTGAGAACCTTGATGATGCATTTGATACAGGGTTAGTATGTGTCCTTGAGAAAATAGAGCAACCTATTGGTGAGCTCCCTAACAGAATTTCATTTGAATATTTTACACTTGGTACAAATTTTGCATACAAGGTTGAGTGTCATGGTGCCAGTTACTTGGAGGAGTATGAATACTTTCAATTTCTAGTTTAGTTAAAAGGTATTTTGGTGGAGCATGAAAATGAGATGAAGAGAATGAAATGTTATTTTCAATATGAACATGTTCCAAGTGATGAATATAAAACATATGTGTCATGTGATGATGAAATTTTTTAGTTTATGCCTAATTATATAATACATAATGACAAAGATTATACTGGCAATGGTATGCTCAAAAACGTTGTGGAAGATGTTAGTGGCAATGCTTGTAATCTGGTAGTTTTGAGTGGTGAGCAAATATTTCTACTTGCTAGATGAAGGCTATACTCATTGCAGTGGTATGATTGAGGTAAATATGGGTTGAGGGATATTATTTCCTTCAACAATTTGGTTTTTAACAGGGATAAGTATCAGCCCTAAGTTTAGTGGCCTAGGCCACTAGATAAAATTGAAGCTAGGTAAAATTGCAGGGTGAATATTGAAAACTTGCATCTCAGGGGAAGGCTTAAAAAAAATGGAGATTGGATCTCCTAGTTTAGGTTTTTTTGGCCTATGTAAAAACTGTACATATGTTGGTTATTTTAGTTTTTTCTTCTTGTTTGGTCTACTTTTCCTGAGATTTTGGGATCTCACCATGCGTGCGAGAGGCATGTGTCCCCACTAGGAGCCATTGATGGAACCCCTTAGAAAATTTTCTTTGGTTCCATGTTTACACTTGCAATACTTGGCTTTGACCCTCTTTTTAGGCTTAGGGTTATGTTCCTCATCATTGTTTTAGGGTTTGTGTTGACATAACCCTTGAAAATTGACCTTCAAGTCTAAACACCCTTGGGAATTCTACTTTTGCATTGACTTGATGCTCCAGGTTTTTGGTTGTTTAAGTTACCTCTTATGCCATTTGAATCATTATTTTCACCGACCCCTTGGGTTTAGGTTTGTCGTTCACCGAATGCCTTTTCAACACTTAATATTTCCTATGGTTGAGCTTGAATTTTATATTTAACACTTTAATTCTTATGTTTTCTTGCCTAACCGTTAAGTTCTCATCGACCTAGTAGTGGCGCCCTTTTAAAAGATAACATTTCTTGCATGTGCAAATTTTAGTTTTAAGATGACAGTTTGATCATCGCGGGAGAATCTTGACCATTCCCCACACACCCATTTGGTTTTGTTGTTCATTAAAATATTCAAACAGGCTACCAAGAAGTTGCCATGTGTCACATCAAATAGTGGGACCAATGCTTCCACAAGGTTGGTAGGTGAAGCTTGGATAAAAATGAATGACTGGCACTGTAACATGTGTCCTCATCTGGGCCATTCCTCGCGCGCTCATCTGTTCTATGCATTAAGGATGATTAGTCACATGGGTTGGCAGGCACTAGAAATGTGTTGCCTTTATATGGTGAGCTTGATATCTTCTTATGGTCAGTGAACAATATTAAAAGGGAATTTATAGTGGTTATTGGGTGATGTGGTCAAATCTCCATCACTCCCTGCTACCCTGCTAGGTTTTATTTAATACTTAGAAAATATCATAGGCTAGCGAGAATGGTGACACCTATTGCTTCATGGAGGGACCCACTAGGCTGTGGGGCCAGCAAATGTTTTGTGAGGATAGAGATCAACAATTGATGATGGGTGACATGGGTCAATCCTAATCATTCCCTAGCATCCTATGAAGGGCCCACTTGTGTCTCTAGTTTCTTAGCGGGCAAGTAGGTGACTGCCATGTGGAATATTCCAAAGGCTCTGATGGACTTTAGTGGAGATGGAATGCTGCTAAATTTGGCCAAGATGGCACTATGATAAAAAAAACCACCATAAATTAGAACTTTTCTTTTGGCATGTATTTGAGATTTCGACCATCAAATCTATTAGATGCTGGTATACGTGAGAAGGTGAAACTAAAGTGAGGTAGGGTATGTTCCAATATTATGAGATTGAATCAAGATCTCTCCCTGTTGTCCTGTTGTGATGAGGTACAAGTGTATTAATTGCCACAAGCGAGTGGGTAAATATGACACAACAGGCTTTATTTAATACTAAGTATGTGATTAAATGTGCTAACAAAGTGGGTGTCTATCCACTTGGGATTTTTTTATTAGGAAAATGCCTTAATCACACACATTTTAAGATTTTCCATAATTAGTTTTTTCAATTATAACTATTTGTTGATTTATCTTGATGTGTGATCAATTGTTGAGGCTCAAAAAATCAAGCAGCCTATTGTCAGCTTGCTCACATGAGATTTTCTTGAGAATTAATGGTTGGAATGCTTGCATGGATCAATATAATGAGTAGTCGATGGCCATATTTTTCATTTAGAGTTTGCATTCAGAGGTTGAAAATTAATCTAAGTTCGAGAGCAGATTAGTGAGGAATTTTAGAGGTATTGTGAGAAACCTTTTCATAGGTAAGTAGCTACTTGTACTTTCTCTTCTCAATTATTATTATAACAGTTTGTGGGTTTTAGAATCCTAGGGTGGTGAAGGCTTTCTAAAAATTAGGAATCTTCTTGTTCTTGTTCTGGTTATTGTGAAAATGAGTAAGTCAGGTAAGTTTCTTAAGCCAGTCTCAAGGTCCAAGAGATTGAATTTTCTTCAATCCAAGGACAATGCTTCTAAAGATGAAGTTGAAACACAGGGAGCTCCTGAAACACCAAATAGTAGAAGGGAATGCATGATATGTAAGAAATATGGTGTAAGGAGTAATTACCACATGAGAAGCCAGACCGTTTCAGAAGAACTAGTCAAGTTTAAGGGGAAGGAGTTGGTTGAGTATGAAAAGAAGGCAAAGAAAAGATGCAAGTATTAGAAAGCTTACCTACAGAGACATAATTCTCCCATTGAGATTTATGATATCCCTTCATATAGTGGATGTGACACTGATTTGGAGTGTGGCCATTATCCCCTTTCCCTGGTTCCTTCTAAGGATTCTGATGAGGAAGCGGTGATGGTTCCTCCAATTTCATCATGAACATGGCATTGGCGAGCATACTCTGATGTTGATGACTCAGAGTAGTGTCTCTGCCCCCCCTTTTTTCTATGACACCATAGCCACCGCATCAGGATCATCCTCTTCAGCATGTTTGTGGTTTTTTTTTTTGTGATGATGTGGAAATCTTTTAGGCTAGTCTGTTGGAGAAGTTCCAAGCTTCCTAACTTTGACGATAGGTATGCTTTTTTCTGGTGGTATACAAAATTTTCCTCTAGCTATGAATGGAGAATCTTCTTTGGTCAACATGGACACGGTGATTTGATGCTAGTGCAGTAACAAACTATTCCTTTTGGAAGGCTAGCTAGCCTTCATTCAATTGATGTGAAGTATTTTCTTTTACTCTTCCATACTTTGCAATGATTACATATAACTAATTGGGGAATGCCTCAAACTCTGGTGCAAATAATCTTCAAATGAAATGAAATGTAACTATAATTGAACCTGATGCTTGTTGCTCCCATTTTCTATAAAAGGGATTTTAGGACTTATTATAGGTTGTTCAAATTTTAGATCTCAAAATGGTCTAGGTGAAAAGCTAAGTTCAGGAAGGAGCATACTGTAGAAAATATCAATGAATAGAATAGTAAATTGTCTTGGTTATGGGTCATGTATGTATGAATCTTAAATTATTTTTATAGAAGCCATAGATATATTAAATACAATTTTAGTTCTCGAGCATGTACTCTCCTATGTAATTCCTTGCAGATTATAAATGAAAATGATCAATTATCTTTTTGTTCATCTCTAGTTTTTTTAATTGGATGTGTGGATTTTTTTTGGCTTCAATTCAAAGAATTGGTTAAATGCTTAGATAAATTCACAAGTCTATGAGTGATGAGTATAGGATTTGGTAAGAAGTAGTGTTCTAGATACAGTGAGTGAAATAGTACAAAGTAGTATGACAATAGTCCATCAATGTCTAAATTAAATGGCTAATATATTGTTGGTTGTTGCATATTTGATTGCATTATCCCAATTGATGAAGCACTAGTCTATTTGTTAGGAAATATTGCAAGCAAATGAGCTAGTGATATGCCTAGCTATTGATTTAAAATAAGAACAAAATTCATTAAAAATATTTAAATTGTGAAGTATGAGTTTGAAGTACTCCCTAATTTCTACCAAATCCTGTAATAATTTACTCAATTTTTTGTCAAATCTTTAGTGAATTACGTTTATTTGCAATTAGAAGGAATCAATTTGTGTATTAATGTGTTTTCAATTAGAAGGAATCGATCTGTGTATTAATGTGTTCGAGATCAATTAGACAAACATCACTTGAGCACAATATGGAAAACCCTACTAGGTCTCATAGAACCTAAAGAGTAGGAGTGAAGGTCTCATAATCCTTTACTCATTTGTTCGCCACTAGCTTTGAAGGTTCTTAAGCATAAGGGTTGGCTACCCTTTAGAGAAATTCAAGGTTCTACTAGAAAAAAACACCAACAAATAGTAGCAATCTCCTCCTTCAATTTCAATTTCTCCTATTTTGTTCCCACAAAAACCTATAGCTCATCCACCTCCTTCTCCCAATTATCCCATGGATCAAACAATTTAGCAAGGGAGGAAATCATACCCCAATGTCCATTGTCCTCAACCTCACTTGACCATAAAGCCTATTAGTCAAGCACCATATTTTCCAACACCTAGATTTTTCCTTTATCAATAATAACCTGACCCAAAAGCCACTTGAGGATGTCATTATAGACATTGACAGAGATTGAAATCTCATTTATTATATTCCAAAGGGGATCACAATTAGCATAATTAACATTACCCACATTGGGATCAGTAGAGGTCCCATCCAGATTAATGCAAAGTTTAGGAGAATCCTTGGGAATAGGAGAGTTAAAATAAGGAGGGGTGTTGGGGACATTAGACGCCTCAACATGAATAGAGGAGTGCACAAGAGAATTTCTAGGGATAGGGTTCGAAGACTCGTCCTCTAAGTTATTTGAGTTATCAGAGCTACATTTAGAAATAGGGGTAGCCATAGGGAAGGACACACTTTTGATGGGTTCAGGAGGGGCTTCATCACTAGTGGGCATTTTTCCCTAGGCCCAAGTGATGTAGCGAGTGGTGGGTGAGGTTTCATCCAAGATGATAGTGGGACTAGGGCACTCAGGGGGTCAATGGGGTTACAAATGACCAAAGTGTTACTAATTGATAACTTCAAATTTGGTTGCCAACACCAATAAATAATAAAATATATTTAATATTTAATTGGTCTCATTTAAATATATTTAATATGTAACTAGTCTCATTTTAATATTTTGAAAATATAATATAATTGTATATCCAAATATTAAATATTAAAAAATTTATTTTTCAAACTCATTATCTAAGCCACAAACAATATTGGAATGGGCATTTTTCCATAAAATTGAAATAATTTTTTTTGGAGATGACTGTATGTAATTCAAGTATTAGAGATCAAGATAACAAACATTACAGTATTCTATAGTCTATCAAATTGATCCATTGGGTTGTATGTCAATGTCATGCATCAAGTAATTCTTGTAATGTTTTGGTTTGGTTCCAAGGGGCTCAAATTTGAGTTATTGATATATGTGAGATTTAAAAATACTAGACATTAATCTTATATCATGGATTCATATAACATCAATATTTATTTTCATCATTACTTTGAAATCTAAATATCTTATTCTTCTATATTACTTTCCAAAACAAATAATTTAAAATTTTATCAATTTCAAAATTTAAATTTTAACTAAATCAAGATTAATTTGTAATTTATTTTAAGAATTATCTAATTAGCCTAATCTTTTGGAAAAGGGATTTTACTCCCTCAAAAAACAACATTCACAAAGCAATCACTACAATTTTAAAATTTGGAGTTATAAAATCTTGTTACTTAAATATTTGGAAACAATTCATTATAATTATAAACATAAAATGTCTTACTAAATCAGCTAAATTGTTTCCTCATTCAAAAACTTGTTGAAATATACCTTAGATAAAAAAAATTCCTTGTTTAAAATAAATAAATTATTATATACAGTCATGCTCTTTGATTATCTCGATCTCAATGGTAATTGGGGGAATATAATGACTTCCCTACAGGGGAGAGGGGCTAGTAGTCATGTGGGCTAAATTTGTCAGCATGTAGTGATTGATTGGAATATTGTACAACCTTATGTTTTTTTTTGAAATGTGCACTGGCCTCTTATTTGTCTCATGTGTTCAAGTATGGGTCGATTTTGATCAAAATTTGGTTATTTTTTATTTACATGTAGACTATTTATTTACAATATATAGTATAAATATGTGTTAAGACTGATTATTATAATCACAATTGACTGCTCAACTATTAGACCCTGTGCAACTACCGACCCCTCTCCCCTAATCATGATTAAACTAGATAACACTTTCATTCAGATAATATGAAAATAATCGCAATTCAGAAGAGGAATCTACAATATTCTTTTGCCCGTGAGGAATTTGCCTAACTTTCTAAATTAACAGACTCTATGATTGTTGCTTGAATAGAAGGGAAGAACCATTTCTTTTTTAAAACAATAGTTTTACTGAAATTATGACTGAGCTTTCAGAACATGGTATATATGTAGAAATCGAAGGTTAAACCCCAATCAATGGTGACATTTTGTCATTAAATACGATTAAGCATACTATCATATAAGACAGGCAACAGTGACAGGTGGCAGACCTGTAGTTACACGTGCTTCTGCCAACAACATGCTTTTCAATACCGTCCAAACTGATCAATTCATTCACACTGCTTTCACTGAAATAAATATTAGTTTGTTTTCATTGGCCGACAAGGTGGTCCAATTGAGGTGGGCTTGTATGCTATCTTCTTGATAGCGAAAGGTGCATGCAACTGAAAAAGTAGAAAATGTCACAAATAAAGGCCAAAGGGCAACAAATATGGCATTGACTGTTCATCTACTAACCTGTTTGATGTTTGAGTAAAGTCTAACAAATATAATTTTAACCTATTTATAATTGAATATATATATTAAATTTGTTTAAATCAATTGGGTCCAGCAGAGGAGGTTTCGTTTAGTTTACATATACGTTATATTTGTCTACTATAAGGAAATCAAAGATTTCTCTTCTTTGATTCGGTTGTTAGTGTGTCGCCAGGTGAAAGAACCAACTGAAATATAAGAATACATGACCACATATCAGTAAGTTCATTCTGGTTGGGAAGTGATGATATCCGGTTAGCTCTAACTTTGTTAAGCCATAGAAAAAAATCTGTAGGTTATCTTGATGTAGTGATTAGAGGAGGAACTACGTGAAAATCTAGTAGTGTCAACTCTGCACTGTGTTTTGTTTTGAGCTCGTTAGGCAAGGAAGCAATGTTTAATAGTGTTTCTACTGTATTTGCACTACTACTACCATTCTTCTACAAGTAAATTGACGGTTCCCTAGCACTTGAATGTGTTAACCTATTTCTACCAAAATTGGAATACTAGCGTGAGGATTGTTTTAGGCCCTTCCAATCATCTATGGGGAAGGAATGTAGTAGTGTAAATTCAAATAGGAGGGGAACAAATCATCCAACATATATAGGCGTAAGAAAAAGGAAGTGGGGATTGTAGGTGTCAGAAATCAGGGTGCCAAAGAAGAAAAAAAGGATATGGTTGGGTTCATTCTCTACACCAGAGATGGCTGCTCGTGCACATGATGCAGCTACTTTGGCCTTAAGAGGGGCATCAGCCAATTTCAATTTCCCCGACTCAATTCATTCGCTTCCTTGCCCTACAACTTCCTCTGCAAAAGACATTCAGGAGGCTGCAGTCGAAGCTGCATACTCTTCTTCTCAGCAGCCAGTGAAACAACAACTACCACAGCTACGTTCCAACAGCAAGAATAGTGATAATAACGATGGTTTTCTTGACTCAGAACTGTTTCCACGAAATCAATCTCAATCTACTAATATTGCAGTAACTGTTAAAGAAAGCAATGTGATTGTGGATTCATGGCTGGATTGGCCAAACTTGCTAATGAACATTGCAGATGGAGTACTGATCGGATCATCTCTTATCTTTGAAAACCCCGTGAGGAGAGAAGAAGATCGAGAGGAGCAGTTTACATCACTTTGGGATTTCACTTAGTTTAGCAAGGTAATATTAGAAAAGGAATGTGATGTGGAGCTTTCAATGCCATGGGCGTTTGTGAGCCAGTGACTAAGGAGAAAGAGATCACCAAGATGTACCGTTCAAGCTTGCAAGGGCTAAGATTGGTTTCCTGATTCACAGATGTTAGTGTTAGATAGTTGCTTCCATTGGAACGAAGTATTTAGACAAAAATGGAGCTATTTAATTGCTTCCAACGAAATCAAGTATTTCGAAACGCTTAGAGATAAATAGAGACTTCCATTGAAATGAAGTATACAGCACTTGCCCAAAACCTTTTCTCCAAAATGTATATAAATGTTTTCTGGCTTTGTTTTCTTCGTGGTAATATTCACCTATTGTGGGAACCCAACGCATATGTACATTTAAGAGATTTCTATTATACAAAGTATGATATTTTTCTTATTATATTTTTGGATGGCATCCATTCATGTCACTTATTCTTGTCTATTCTTTTGAATGTTCAAGTACAATAATGGAAAATAATGGAAAAATAATTTAAAAAATGTGTCGTGTCGTGACAAGTACTTACCTTTCTAGTATTGTAATAATAGTATTTGTTAGTTAGTTGATAGTGAGCTTTGGCTTATGAATTTAGGTGTAGGTTGAATAATAATTTGAGTTAAAATATTCTTGCAAGTCGTATGTATAGTATGTACAATTTTAGTATTGTAATATGAATATCTATTGTGTAATTTATAAATGGGTGTTGGTAATAATTTAGAGATATGGTGTATAAAATTTGAGATTAACAATTTTTTCTAGATGAATTATATAGTTATTATGGTTGATGTTGACCCAAAGTTTGATTAATAGCAACAATTGTGAGTAACATAGTTGAAGTTCTCATACTTGAATGATGACAATACTTCCATGTTTGAGCTTCTTGATATGGCTCGCTCGGGGGCCACATGTACTTTTAAGCTTGCCAAGTGGGTGCTAAAAGAATTTAATATGGTAAATATCAAGATTAGGGCTTTGAAAGATAACATGTAAAACATGCCAAAGGGTTCCTCTTCAGTTATTCTGATTGAGAGAATTGTGGATTTAGAGTGCTCTTTTTTGGACTTCAAGATGTTGTGTGAAAGTTTCCTTTTTGAGATGGAGGCAAAGATCAATGAAAAAAATGTGGGCATTAAGAAGTTATTGCAGGTTAGCCACAGTTCGGTTGAAAATAGTGTTGAGTCCTTGGAGGTTTTATTTGCTAAGATCAATTAGCTTAGCGAAGATCAACTATACTTTGCGGAGCTAATGGAGAAGTACTAGCCTTCAAAGGGAAAGGGGAAGAAGGTCGAAAAGGATGAGGCAAAAGGCCCTTGTACCAGAACAAGGGGTAATCTAAGGAAGATCTCTAAGGAGGAAAATAAATAATTAATAGACATGGTTGAACTACATCAAAACCAAGAGATTGAGGTGGGTAACACCTTGAAGAACATGAAATAGTCTCTCCTTTTGTGTTGTTTTTTTTTTGTTTCTTTATTTTTGGGTCCCTATTTTTTGGTTGTTGGTCGACTGTTGGTTGTTTTTGTTGCTTCAATGTCTTTATCTCTAAGCAACTTTCCCTCTTTTACATTCTAGAGGGTTTTGGGTCCCTTCAAAACCTATTTTTCCCTATTAATCAAAACATAGTTGAAGTTGAGTTATTGATAAGAATAAATATTTAATAAATATTTATGAGCAAATGATTTTTGTAGTAATTAACAAACCTAATCATTGAAAATTTCATATAAATCTATTCCATTGAAAATTTCATATAAATCTATTCAATTGAAAGTCAAAAGTAGCCAATTGAAATATCCTATCTATATAATAATATTCGCTACATACTCTAGGGATAGGATTGTAGATTGGTGTACCGTAGAAAAATGGCCCCTTGACATTTTCATGGTCTTTTAGGCATTTATTCATGATTCTTGGTCCATTTTGCTTTGATTTAATGTTACAGTGTGGCTTAAACATTCACATTAGGTCCTTAAAATTAAAATTATGGCATCTTGTGAAGGTGTTGTGAAGTGTTGTAAATTCTTTTTACACTTTTCTACATTCTATTCATTACAATTCACCTAAAAAACACCTTTTCATCACTTATCAAGCCCTATTTTGAAGTGTTGTAAAGTCTTGTAACAAGATTTCACACATTTTTAGAATTAATTTCACTAATTTACACCTTTCTTATGCTTTATTTGACCCCTTTATGCACTCATAAGGCTTAATTAAGTGTTTTTTTTTAATGTAAACCTGAACAACAACATTAAATGCAAGATAATTATTGACACCCACTTTCGAGTCTAAGGTGGGACTCATTCACCATAGCTGGTGAATGAGTCCCTCTTCGCTCCAAATTCAAAATATTTTAAATTTTTTTTTGGGTTTTTATTTAAAATCACCTTATGTCGCCCTATGATGAGGTATCTTCGGGTTACTAAGGCAAAAGTGTGTATAAATAAGTGTTTTAACATGCATTCTAACCCCCATTCATCAAATTCACTTATTCACTTATTCATTCAAGCATTCAAGCACTTTGCATCACTTAATCAAGCATTAATCAAGCATCTTGGAGCAGCCGTTGACATATCTTCAAATTTCTTCAAAAAGGGTTTGGTAAGTTGATAGGATTTCCATGTTACTTTTTTATCACTCTCTTTCATTTCATTTCTTCATAAAGGGTTTGATTGCCAAAGTGGGATTTGACCAAGGAAAATCCCTATAACCTAACCCTTAACCATTTTTCCCCTTTGCATGTGTGTTTGCAAACTTGTGTATGCATATTTTACAAGAATTTAGGTCTTGAAAGGTGGATAAGAAGTCAAAAAAGTCTTTCAAGACAAGTTCAACCTATTTCAAGCTTAGAGAAGACATTTTGTTTGTTTTTTGTAGAATTGACCTCATCAACCCAACAAGTAGACAACCTCAGATCTAGTGCTAAAGAGTTGGTCCCTAATTTCATAGAATTTTGAGTGAAATGATTCACCATCAGTGGTGAATGAGTTCCACTTTAAGGTTGGAAATCCAAATTTTGTCATATTCTGGATCCCGACACTTATAAACTTGTTCTTAGAAGTTTTCATCAAAAGCAAGACCGATTCGTCATTAGTGGTGAATGAGTCCCATTGGTAATTTTCATTGATTTCTACCATCATTTAGAACACTCTAGATTCTTCATTCTCTACCTAGGTGCACTCTGATTTAGCCTTCTTCTTTTTTGTTTTGCATTTGTTCTTGTTTAGTTCATGCTTGCATATCACATTGTGTTTTCCAACATTGCATATTTCTTTGGTTTTGCACTCATAATCAGTCAATTACATTGTTTAGTTGCATTTAGATAATTTCATTTAGCCTTAGTAACATTATACACATCTTAATTTGAGTGAACCACCTAGAATTTTGAGTGGGGTTTATTTCTCTCCTTTTAGGTGAAACATCCCAACAGTGCAAGAGTAGCCTATAAATCCTACCCAAAAATCTAGGGTTCATTTTGGTGAACATGCATATTCATCACTTTACCTTTTCTAATTTCCATTGCATCTTGCATCCTAAGCTTTATTTTCATCAAGATTCACTTAGGGTTTGTTTTGTATATGCATCATAGGGTTTATTCAAATTGCATTTGTAAAAGATTGATTTAGACTTCATTTTTGCATATCATATCATCGAAAAATTGAAAATATTCATTTGAATCCTTAGTTTCCATCTGAAAAGCATTAAAATCACTTTAAATTTTCTTAAAAACATAGAAAAAACCCCATAGTTGGACTCATTCGCCACCCTAGGCGAATCAATCCACCTGCATATTTCATGTTGCATTTTCATGCATTTTTCTAGGTAATTACTTTATTTTTGTTCTCTATTGTTATTTCTCTATTTCAGTTTGCAAAATTCATGTTATTTGCATTTTTCACTCCTAGATTCCATTGAATTTGCATTCACCCCATCTTTTGTGGTACTTGTATGAGTGTTTGGTGCCCCATTGATAATACTTTAGTGAGAAAAAATTCTAGATTCATGGCTTCCCACGATAGCACTTTCGTTGTGGACTTGGGGATCTCAAGATTTCCTACTCCTAGTATGGAAAATGCTACATTATGCATGGAAAATACCACTTCTATGCCCTCACCTTTCCATTCAATGAATGTTGACACACAAATCAATTCCCTTCTGCAAGAAAAAGTCATTAGTATTCATGGGGATTTTTCACATTTACATCAAGCTTTATACCTTGAAAACATTTCTGCCATTACCATACCTACAATAGAAAACCTTCATCGTTTCATTGAAACTAATGATGGCTTACAAGTTATGAAAGGAATTGTTGAGATATACAATAAACATGCTCCTTCCACATCCCAATTAGAAAACATAGTTGCAAACCAAGGAGGATCTCATATTCCTCCCCCTTCAACCATAGAATCCATACCAACTTATACCACTCCTCAAGTTGCAACAACTATGCAACAGGTTAGTCATGTGACTCGTTCTTTCACAATTCCAACTAGCATTCCTAGTTATTTTGTGGCATCACATATTCCTTCTTCCACCTTCACCCCTCTTAGTGTCCCTTTCACTTCCCCTAACATTACATACACTCCATCTCCATTTTCCCTTCCACCTCATACCACTTACACCAATCCCATCATTACACAACTCTTTAACATAGTTTCATCCATGCAACACCAACTCTCCACCATTAGCCAAAGTCAAAATGTTCCACCCACATACCATGTTCGTAGTAACCCATTATCTTTAGAGATCTTACGAAAACAGATGCCACAAGGTATTGAAATGCCTAGGTTTGAGAAATACAGAGGTAAAGGAGACCCTACTAATCATGTCAATGCTTATACAACCTTGTGCATTGATTTTTTCCTCGATGACAAGTTTTTGGCCAAAAATTTTCCTAGGACCTTAAAGGACACTGCATTAGAGTGGTTTTCCAACTTACCCGATCATTCCATCTGATCATTCAATGAACTTTTGGATGCCTTCATAAGTCATTTCCAAGTTCATATGACTCCTAAAAATACAATGGTTGACATAGTACGATGTAAAAAAAATGTCGATGAAAAAGTAACTGACTTCATTTCACATTATCAGTCATTTTATGCTCAAATTGATGTCAATATCCCTGATTCACATCTGCAGAAGATGTTTATCGAAACTTGCACACTCACCTTCAGGATAAGCTAACTATGATGGAATTTCATTCATTCATGCATTTATGCACAACCCTTTGTGATTTTCACAACTTGGTTTCTAGTCATGATTAAAAGTCCACTTCTAACTGAACTAAGAAGCCTGAGAAAAACAACCAAAACAACGCAAAAGGCTTTAGAAAACCAAACAAAGGAATTTTACAATTCAATCCACCTTCTCCACAACCAACCCAACCTATTTAGAGTCAAGTGGTAGCTGTTAAAGCAATAGTGCCCTTTAGCTGTGGGGACTCAAAGAGACAATTTACTCCCTTACTCGATACCCTCCATAATACAATGAATCAATTGTTCCAACAAAAACTAATCACTTTGCCTGCCATTAAACCACTCGATACCACCAAGACTTTACCACCCACCTTTAAACCAAATGCTTATTTCCAATTTCATCACCAAAATAGCCATGACACCAAACAATGTAAGCATCTAAAACACTTAGTTCAAGACCTCATTCATTCGGGTCGTTTGTCCATTGTGGGTGTCAATGATCAAGGAGATAAGTTTGTTGCACCCCCTAACTAGAATTTACAAATCTTTACCAACCCCATGCCTAAACACAATGTTTCATTTGTCAAGGCTAGTGAACCTTCAAACCCTCAAGTCATGAACATTGATACAAATAATGAACAACATGATATAATTGCAAATTTTACCCAAGTTAATCCTATGGATGAACTTGTGGGTGTGATAGACGTTATCCCTCGTAAGGGCCCAACCAACAAAACTCTTGATATCACTTTTTCTTCTAATGATATACTTAAAAAAATTCCTAATGGTCCTCTTTACATATGTTGGTATGTGGCGACTGATCATGCTATACTGTATAGCCCATGGTATATTGTACACCCTAGCCCCTATCCTTGCCGGGGAAGCTTCTAAGCTTGATAAAAAGGGGTTCGGATGGGTATTTCAGTATGATGAAAAATGTGATTATTCACAAGATTGTAATAGGTTTTACACTGGATAATAAAAGTATTGGATGGCTGCAGTTTGGTGGATGTAGCCCGGATTGGGTGAACCACGTTAAATTATTTGTGTTATGATTTATTCTGTGTGTGTTTTAGTTTCTCTGTTTATTACATAAATTTGCATTTAATTGTTAGATATCTTCCATTTCTAACCCTAACAACATAGCTGACATAATCTATGATAAGCCCACTAATGGGATACTAATAGATCCCACATGTGGCAAGAACGTGATTGGGAAAGAGTTTTCAGTATTACATGAGTTGTATCAAGATGATTATAATAAACCAACAACATGGATTAAAAAACATACTGGTTTTGTGTGCCCTATAATTGGATTGATCGTACTCCCATTACAAGTAGGACCTAAAACTTTGGAGGTAACATTATCTATCATTCCACAATCAGATCAATTTTGTCTACATTTGGGTCATCCTTGGCTCTGCTCGATGAAAGCGGTCCTGTCAATTGTTCACAAATGTTTGAAGTCTCCACATGGAAATGAAATATTTACCATACACCATAGTGGCTTTAATCCATTTTCCTCTCAAGATATTTTTTCCTTAGAAGCCTTTTTTCCTTAACCTATGGAACCCATCACCCCTCGTAAGGATTTATTTTTCATAGCCTATCAAAAGTTCAAAGCCAAACACATGGCCGAGTTGTCTCTTCTCAACATGTCCCCCTCTACTTCCACTCCTCCTATCCTAGATGAAACCATGCTTCAGCCTAAGTCCGAAACTGAACAAACCATATAACCTCATGAATGACCACCCATAAACACTTCCCCTTCCTCATTTAAACGACCAAGAGAAAATGAAACCAATCCTGACATGCCTCCCCACATTAAACAAGTGTATAAATCTAAAGAGAAAGTGATTGACCCATCTTCTTTAGTTTCTTCCATTCTCCCCCCTCCAAAAGAAAAGGAACCTATGGTGGATCAAACCACTCTTACACCTCAACAACTTCAAAACAAAATAAAATAAAACTGTGGTGCTAGGGAATGTAGGCGTCATCGTCGTCTCCTTGCTCATTAGTCTCAAATGGAAGAAAATAAAGAAAACCAACCTCCACCTTTGATAGAAGCAATAGATGATCACCCTCATTGTCCTAACTCGCCACAAGATAATACAGCCCAACCCTCACAACAAAATGAACTAATCCAACAGCCACAACTTTTGATACATCCTTCCTTAGAAATAATCCTTCATCCTCCTATCATAATCAATCTTGATGATGATGATGACGAGGAGATCACAAAAATAGATAAAGTGCATAGCAATTTAAACTCTTTATTTTCATCTACCATGAGCTTAAATGATAATATCCTATACCAAGTGGAGAACCTAGTACATCTCATAGTTGGACACTTGCAATTCTTCCTTTGGACAGTCAACCACCCTTGCAATATACTAAACATGATTGGGAGGCAGATGACTTGTTAGATGGTTGAATTGCATTCTCCTTGCTAGCCATTTTTCATTATTCTTTTATTTTCTCTTTCTTTTGCAATTTTATGTGTGTATTGTGTTCCCTCGTAAGGCGTGTTTGATGTGTTCTCTCTCTTTGTACACTTCTTCTATTCATACCTCTATCTGTTGTATATTTTTTTGTGTTTTCCTTTTCGGGATGACGAAAGTGTTGAGACTCCTTATGTCTCATCCATGTTGACCCAAAAGGTCCTTTTTCTTTTTCTTTTTCTTTTTTTGCTTTTATGTTTTCCTTTCGGGGATGACGCAAAGCATTGAGATGCCCTATGTCTCTTCCATGTTGACCCAATCAGTCTGTGTTCTTTTTACTTTATCTTTTTCTTGTGTCTTTCCTTTTCAGGATGACACAAGGCATTGAAACCAAAATTTCTCCTTCATGTTGACCCAAATGCTTTTTCTTTTCATTTTCCTTTTTGTTTTTATTTTCGCTTGTGTTTTCCTTTTGGGGATGATGCAAAGCGTTGAGACTCAAATTTCTCTTCCCTGTTGACCCAAAATGGACTTTATTTTTCATTTTTTTTCACTCTTTTTGTCATTCTTCCAGTAATATGTGCTTTGGGGAATGATGACAATTTTGAGCTCTTTAATAAAACATTTCAGCAAAAAACATACTGACCCCAAATCAATAGATCCTTTATGTGTTTGGTGTGTTACTTTCTAGGGGGAAACTCCCTTTCTTTTGTTCTCTTTTTTTTTTACATGACGTAGCCTTACTTGGAAACATATGACCTGGCATAGGGCTTTTTGAGTTGGCTCTCATGTCCTATTTTTCCTTTTTGCATTTTCCTTCCTTCGCTACTTTAAAGCAATTGTTCATAGAATGGTGTGTAGCAATTCTTGTAAAGTGGGGGGCATATATTGACATAAATTCCATTTGCGTTCTTCATTCCTAGTGTAGCCTTATCACTTCATATGATGTGTTCATCACTTTGTGGATGACATTGGGTATGATGTCCTTCATAAGTGTGATCTATCTTAGCATATAGAATTCCTCTTAGTGGCTTGATGCGATGCACTACATTCTCTAAGTCATGAATATTTTATTCTTTGATTGGTCCTCTCTTGGAGACATTAGACACAATGTTCCCTAGGTTATAGACCTTGCATGAACTTAACAAGACTCCTTTGAACTTTTCTTTAGATATTTATATTTTACATTTTGCATTTATATGGCCACCTTGCATAACACAACTTGCATTCCTATGGTGTCATGGTCATTTTTCACGACTTCTAAGCATATGAAGCTTTACTTGTGTCATGAAGCACGAACCAACATTTTCCTTTGTGGTGCCTTGTTAAAGTTATCAAGAGGTATAACTTTGATATGGTTGAGTGGGAAGCCCATTCAATGACACAACTTTCCCTATAGCCAACTTTGTGTTTGTGTGTGCATACCAACTAGCATATGTATCTTACCTTTTTGGGTCTTCTCACCCAGTAGACCACCATGGGTTGTATCACCCCAGAGTGAGTATACATTCACTTTTTCTCGCAAACACCCTAGATGTAATCCACAACTAGTTGGACAAACGATGAAAGCTCAATCCAATTCTCCCTTTTCGTTCTCTTCCAATACTTTCTTTCCTTTGTTCTTATGTTTAGTTTTCCATGGTATCTTCATCCTGGGGGCTTGATCATCCCTCTTGATCATTTTCATTCCATCTTGCTAACATAAGTGCATTTAGCGCTCTCTCTCAATAGTCATGGCTACTTTCGCATGAGTTTGAAGCAAGTCCATCCTCTCACTAAAGTGGGGGCTAAATGTACTATAGAAAAATGGCCCCTTAACATTTTCATGGTATTTTAGGCCTTTCTTTATGATGCTTGGTCCATTTTGCTTTGATTTAATGTTGTAATGTGGCTTAAAAAAACACATTAGGTCCTTAAAATTCAAATTATGGTGTCTTGTGAAGGTGTTGTGAAGTGTTGTAAAACATTTTTACACTTTTCTAGACTCTATTCATTACAATTCAACTAAAAATCACCTTTTCATCACTTATCAAGTCCTATTTTCTAGGCTTAATTTCACTATTTACACCTTTCTTATTCTTTATTTGACCCTTTTATGCACTCATAAGGCTTAATTAAATGTGTATGTAAACCTGAAAAATAACATTAAATGAAAGATAATTCCCGACACCCACTTTCAATTCCAATGTGGGACCCATTTTCCATGGGTTGCAAATGAGTCCCTCTTGGCTCCAAATTCAAAATATTTTAAATTTTCTTTCATGTTTTTATTTAAAATCACCTTATGTCAGCCTGTGATGAGGTATATTTAGGGTACTAAGGTGCAAGTTTGTATAAATAAGTGTTTCTACATCCATTCTAACTGCCATTCATCAACTTCACTTATTCACTCATTCATTCAAGCGTTAATCAAACATCTTGGAGCAGCCATTGATATATCTTCAGATTTCTTCAACAAGGGTTTGGTAAGTTGATATAATTTGCATGTTATTTTTTTATCATTCTCTTTCATTTCATTTCTTCATTGAGGGTTTGATTACCAAAGTGCGATTTGACCAAGGGAAATCTCTATAACCTAACCCTTAACCATTTTCCCCATTTGCATGTGTGTTTGCAGACGTGTGTATGTAGATTTGACAAGCATTTAGGTGTTGAAAGGTGGATAAGAATTCAACAAATTGTTTCAAGTCAACTTCAACCTATTTCAAGCTTGGAAAAGACATTCTATCTATTTTTTGTAGAATTCACCCCGTCAACCCAACAAGCATACAACCTCATATCTAGTGCTACAAAATTGGTCCTTGATTTCACAAAATTTTAGGAGTGGAATGATTCACCATTAGTGGTGAATGAGTCCAACCTTAATGATGGAAATCTATATTTTTTCAGATTTTGAATCCCAACACTTAGAAACCTGTTCTTAGAAGTTTTCATCAGAAGCAAGACTGATTCACCATCAATGGCGAATGAGTCCCATTGGTAATTTTTAGTGATTTATACAAGCATTCAGAACACTCTATATTCTTCATTCTCTTCCTAGGTGCACTATGATTAAACCTTCTTCTTTTATGTTTTGCATTTGTTCATGTTTAGTTCATGCTTGCATATCACATTGTGTTTTCCAACATTGCATATTTCTTTGGTTTTGCATCAATAATCAGTGAATTACATTGTTTAGGTGCATTTATATCATCTCATTTAGCCCTAATAACATTATACACATCTTAATTTGAGTGAACTACCTAGACTTTTGAGTGGGGTTTATCTCTCTCCTTTTAGGTGAAACATCCTAAGAGTGCAAGAGTAGCCTATAAATCCTACCCAAAAATCTACCATTCAGCTGGACAATTAACTTGTGAATGAGAAAATATATATGACATGGGAATGCTATATGTGTCTAAATTTACAACCATGTTAGGAGACTTTATAAATCAATCCTTGATAATTATATTCCAACCTCCACAAAGTACAATTAGAAATATTTACACTTTTTATAAAATTAATGATAACATGATTGTGGTGTATGTAAAAATGGTGGTCACAATTTCAAACACTATGGAAAAAAATGCAATAGAATGCAATGATGTGATAAGGGAAAAAAATGTGAAAATGGTTACAAGTTGTAGTTTCTCTAAAATTTTGGATTTTCATGATTTCTACATGCTAGAACTGAAACGTAGAAACATAGGGTTTATCACCAAGATGAATGGATCCAAATGATGAACCAACTAATTTTCACTATGAAACATTCAATTATGAGGGCCAAACGATGAAAATAACAATAAAAAAATGAACCCTAACTATTATAACAACTATCAGGGGAGTTTTTAGAGCTCAAAATTATGTGTACCTTACTGCAAGAAGCCTATTTTTAGGGCACAAATGAATCATTCGCCTTTAGTGGTGAAGGGTCCCTATTAGGGTTTCTGAAACTGAGATATGGGTTATTTTATTTCATATCTGCACTCTTAGATTCCCAGTTGTCAGCGACTGAAAACATGTAATAAATTTTGTAGCTTCAATTGTTTTTTCTTGCACTATGAAGGTCAATCTTGCAACTTGACAACTTTGACAATTTTGATTCCGATTTTTCCTCCAATTGATCTTCAACCTACAAATCTGCAAACACACATTCAAGGGAAGAAAAACTTTTTTAGTGTTAATAAATAGGGGTTTTCCTAATTCAAACCCCTTGTTGTTAATTAAACCACATGATGTAATAATGAAATCAAAGCATATGAATATGAAAGGATGTAATTTTGATACCTTGGAAGTTGTCTTGGAGTATAAATCTATAATATAACATGTAGTGGCCATGAATAATGTAGATCTTGATCTTGAATAAGATATATAACAATGCTTGCAATGTAGATCTTCAATACTACATCCACAATCTTAGCTCAACAACATGTTTGAATACACTATGCCTTAGACATAATGAAATGTTATTGAACTGTTGCAATAAAACCTTGATAATCTACCTCAAAATTCCTTTGAAAATTCTCATATGAACTCTTGTAGACTCAAATTTTCTATAATCATGAATTATTCAAAGTATAGCATGAAACTATGTGAATTAACCCCATATTTATACTAAATCAAGAGATTAACCCAAAAATTCAAACACTTCAATCCGACACTAGAACTGGAAACACACATTATTAAAATAACCCTAGAATGAAATTCAAAAAGGGAGTTCTCATTAAGGGAGGACACAATGGCCACCTAGGGAGAATGGGTCCTTCCACAAATTTATAGGACCTTGATTTTAACAATTAAATGTTATGTAATTTGAATTATGTGTTTCTAGATAGATCTTTGAGAGGTGTCATAAATAAGGCTTAAATTTGAATTAAAGGGGCTAATTAACTCTAATTAACCACAATTAATTAAGGAGAGCCTAGATAAATGTGAAAGTGTTTTACAACACTTAAAATAGGGTACAAATTAAGTACATTTTATTAAAAATAGGCCCAAGATCAATGTGAATGTGTTACAACACATTACAACATTAAACCTAGGAAAAATTAGGTTAATTCAATGACAAATTTTCCCAAATCAAGTAAGGAAAAGGATAATTTTTCCATTACTACATTTTTCCCCCACTTTAGTGAGAGGATGACCCCATGTCAAACTCACACTAAAGTAGACATATAAGACACTTAAGTATGAAGCAATAACAAAGATATATAATCATACCCTGTTAAAGTCCAAGAAAAATAAAGAAAGTCAAAGGATCAAGCACAACTGTTTCAACGCAATGTGGAATGGGGTTGTTTTTCCATAAAATATGCTACTCACTCTAGGGTAGTGGAATCTCATTCTATCCACTAGGTGAGTTGTCCCCAAATATGTATGTGCTCACTCTAGGGTAGCAAAACATCAATATGTACACTAGGTGAGTTATCCCAACAAGGTGGCAAATGAGAGAATCATATTATCCTCTCATACCATACTGAAGTTATCCTCCTGAAAACTTCGATAAGGCACCACAATGTAATTATTTTGTAAATGCTTTTGTAATTTCATGAAAATTTTTGTTAAAGGGGATTTTTCTTTATTCATGTAAGGTCTTCTTCTTAGGGAGCATTGTGCCTAATGTCCCTAAGAGAGGAAAAATCAAGGGTGTGTGATCGTCACTCATGGGATGCCTCATTCACATCATTCCATGAAGGTAGATCATATAGTCTTGGAGGACATCAAACCCAATGAAACCACCAAGAAGAGGACACGTCAAAAGAAAAAGAAAAATCATGACATGAAATTTTTGTGAAAGATGTCATGAATGTATGCCCCCACTTTAAAGTGGTTTCTCCACCATTACTATGAGAAATTGCTTTAAAGGAGCTAATGTTTTACCCAAGTAATGAAATATTTCCTTGGAGAACCCTATTCCAAGTCATATATTTTTGAAATAAGTTGCATCATGAAATAGGAAGGAAGGGTTTCCCCCACAAATACATAAGGGATCTATGGATTTAGGATCATTATGTCTTTGCTAAAATGTAATCATAGAGCACGAAATTGTCATCATTCCCCAAATACTCATAGAATAGGAAGAATGATACAAAGAGAGTGAAAACAAAGAAAAATCCTTTTAGGTCAACATGGAAGAGACATAAATGTCTTGATGCCTTGTGTCATCACCAAAAGGAAAATACAAGACAAATGAAAAAGCTAAAGAAAATATTTTGGGTCAACATGGAAGAGACATAAATGTCTTGATGCCTTACATCATCCCCAAAAGGAAAACACAAGACAAATTAAATGATTATGACATAGAGAAGAATGAAGATACTTCATAAAGAGAGCAAGAAATAAATACATTTAATGAAACAACATAGGGGATCACATTACGCATGTTCAATCACGTAAAGGAAACATAAAAATGCAAAAGACTAGTTAGGCACATGCATGTCAACCTAGAGAAGGTCATCTGCATCCCAATATTGGTCTATATAAATGGAAGGTAGATAACTAGCTAAAGGGATAATGGGAAGTGCCAAACTAGGGAAAGCACCAAGTTTAACACTCTTTTTAGGATATTTTTCATTTAACTTCATAGAAGAAGAAAATAATGCATTCAACTCATCATGCACATCCTCATCAATTTTTGCAATGTCAATATCATCATCTATATTTATCACAATAGGAGATAGAATGACAATGTCCATGGAATGTTCTTGTTTATGTTTTGGCACGGGTATAGAGTCATCATGGATTTCTTCAAGAAGGTTCAGATTTTTATTTTCTATGTTGTTCTTGTTTCCTTGAGTTTATAACTTATGAGCAATAGCACACTGTCTATGGCTACGCTCTTTAGCACTTTGATTTTCTTTCAATCTATTGTCAATTTGTGTTTGTGTAAGAGTGAGCCTATCAATCATAGGTTCATTCTCTTCCTTGGGAGGAATAGAAGGAACAATAGTAGGTTGTTCAACCGTTGTCTCTTTGACTTTGTAAACTTGTTTGATTCTAGGAGGAACAACAAGATTGTTTGTGTTATCTCGTCATCTTTTGTAGGAAACTATGGGAGGCTTTTCTATACATTTCTATTGTATGTTCTGAAGGGCTTTTGGTTCAATCATTGCTTTGTAAAGGATAGGTGTTTCAGTTATATGTTGAGGCATGTTTTGAAGGGATAATTATTCTATTTTCCTTTCCTTAAACTTTTGATATGATTTGAAAAATAATTCATCACCAGGCTTGATAGGTTCCATAGGATTGGGATAAAAGAAATCTAATGAAAAATTCCCTTGAACCAAGGCAGGATTAAATCCACTATGATGCATAGTAAAGATATCATTGTGAAATGGAAACTTTGGAAATTTATGCTCAATTGAAGGAACAAAATTCATGGAGTGAAGCCATGGAAACCCCATCTTCACACGAAATTGGTCTAATTGAGGGATGATGGAAAATGATACATTTAGTGTTTTCAGTCCAAATTTTAAAGGGAGATCTATTGGGCCTATCATAGGGAAAGAAAACCCATTATGCATCTTGATCCATTCTTTTGGTTTGTCGTACATTTCTTGATATAGTTCATGCACATATAATAATTCTTTAGTGATTACATTCTCTCTAGAGATAGGATCAATTAATATCCCATTAGTGGACTTATCATAGATTTGGCCAACTATGTAAAGAGGACCGTCAAGTGCACATTTAAGTATGCCATTTTGTGTGAACGAAATGTCAAGAGGATTTTTAGTTGAGACATTACAAGGTCTAGCTTTGATAAGTGCTACTACTTCATTTGTGGGATGTTGTTTAATAGTATCCATATTGTCATCATTTGTGTCAACATTCATCACATCATTCATAGTTCACTAGCAAGATTTATTGTTGTAGATATATCATTATTGTTTCTCATATTCCAATACTCATGAAAGAAGTGACTAAGGCTATACACAATTTGTGTTCTGTTTCCAATTTTAATCACTTAGATTTTATATAATGGGAACCAAGCTAATGTCTATGCACTCACTAAGGATAGGGGATTGTAAGTTTTTGAATGTTTCATCTAGTATGTTTAGGAAATCTTGCAAGATTTGAAGGGTAGTATAGAAGTCATGAGCCATGGAGGGTTGATTATCAACACTATAAAAAATAGAGCTAGGAAACCCAAGATCCATGATGAGTGAGATATCATGGGATGGCATGAGCCTCCAACTTCTTCTTACAATAGTATTGTGAATAGGACAACAGGTTGTAAAGCTCATGCTAGTTTTAAAAACCTAGTGTGAAAACCCAAAATGGATAGAGGCAATGCAACAACCTAGAATCAAATGCAATTTTTAGATTCTAAGCAATGTAACTTACTGATTACACAATGCAATAAATTGAAAATGACAATGTTGTAAATGTAAATTTTAAATTTTAAAAATGCATTGAAATGAAACAATTTAAGCTAAATGCAATGAATTTGATGAAACAAAAAATCAGGAAACTAAAATACGAAAGTAACAATAGCAGAAAAAATCCTACAACTAAGAGTTTAATGTCTAGAAAATGCAAATTAGTAGCTAACAAGGACTCATTTACAAGTAAGGGCGAATGGGTCCTGGTTAGGTTTTTCTGAGATGTTTTTATTAATTTTTTAGAGTGATTTTTAATGCCTTTTTAGATGCCAGAAGGTTTAGGTTTGACCTGATCAGGGACTCATTTTCTAGTAAGGGTGAATGGGTCTGGGTTAGGTATTTTAAAACTATTTTTTATTTATTTTCAAGCTTTTAGTAATGTCTTTTAGTTCTAGGTCTAAGGCAGTGAGTTTCAATTTCAGATTTTTCAGAGATGCAATGTGAAAATGCAATGAAAAGATGAATGGAAGGACCTATGTTAAAATGAAATTTTATTTTTATTTTCAAATGCAAATAAATGAGATCTAAGTGATATGCATAATGACTTTTTTTTTTTTTTTCAAATTTAGAAAGATGCAAAACAATGCAAATCTAAACCCTATATAAGATGCAATTTTGAATGTAATGCAAAAAACCCTAAATTAGATCTTAATTAATGCAAATGAGATGCAAATGGGTGTACGATCTAATCTAGGATGTAATGAAATACTTCAAAATCAGAATATTGCAATATTATATGTTTCAATATTGGTGAATGGGTCCTTTTTGGGGTTTCTGAAACTAAGATCTTGGTTATTTTCCTTGATTTCTGCACTCTCAGATTCTCATTTGTCGGCTCCCGAAAACCTATAATAAATTTTGTAGCTTCGATTCTTTGTTCTTGCAATATGAAGGTTAATCTTGTAACTTGACAACTTTGACAATTTTGCTTCCAATTTTTCCTCCACTTGATTTTCAACTTGTAAATCTACAAACACACATTCAAGGGAAGAAAAACTTGTTGATTGTTAGTGAATAGGGATTTCCCTAATTCAAACCCCTTGTACGTAATTAAATCAAATGATGAAATAATTAAATTGAAGCATGAATATGGAATGATGTAATGTTGATACCTTGGAAGTTGTCTTGGAGTATAAATCTATAATCCAACATGTAGTGGTCATGAAGAATGTAGATATTGCTCTTGAATCAGATATATAGCAATGCCTGCAATGTAGATCTTCAATACTATGTCCACAATCTTAACTCAATACCATGCTTGAATACACTATGCCTTAGATATGATGAAATGATTTTGAATTTCTATAGTAAAACCTTGATAATCTGTCTTGAAATTCCTCTGAAAATTCTCTTGTGAACTCTTGTAGACTCAAATTTGGTATAATGCATGAATGCTTGGAAGTCTAGGATGAAACTATGTGTAACCCCGTATTTATACTAAATCAAGAGATTAACTGCAAAATTCGACAATTCAAGCCAACACTAGATCTAGAAACAAACATTCATAAAATCACCCCAGAATGAAATTCAAAAAGGTAATCCTCATTAAGGGAGGACCGATTTTCCACCTAGGGTGAATGGGTCTTGGCACTGTTTTCTAGGACCATACGTTTGAGGAATAAAAGTGCATCCAAAACCCATGTGAAATATGAAAATAAAGGGGGGTCCTATAGAGGGAGGATCCATTTTCCACCTAGAGAAAATAGGTCCTAGCACCAATTTATAGGATCTTGATTTTCCCAATTAAATATTATATTATTTGAATTATGGGTTTCAGGATAGATCTTTAGGAGGTGTCATAAATAAGGCTTAAATTTGAATTAAAGGGGCTAATTAACTCTAATTAACCACAATTAATTAAGGAGACCTTATATAAATGTGAAATTTTGTTACATCACTTTATAAAACTTAAAAGAGGGTACAAATTAAGTACATTTTATTAAAAGGGGCCCAAGATCAATGTGAATGTTGTGAACGTGTTTCAACACATTACAACATTAAACCTAGGAAAAATTAGGTTAATTCAATGATAATTTTTCCCAAATCAAGTAAGGTAAAAGGATACTTTTTTCATTACTACAAGAACAACTCCAATCAATTGAGAAAAACCAAGGACCCCCTATATAGACCTTTGTGCATTTGATGTTGGCATGTGCTTATTCTTTTGCATTTTATATTCTTATATATTTGACAAATCTCCATGAATTTTTACATATGTCATTTTTTCTTAATTTTCCTTGGATATCCTAATTTTCACATGTGAATAATTCATGCTTTAATATTTCAATGCTTCTCACTATAAACCTTATTTTAATTACCATAATAAAAATTGCATAAATTAAGAATATGTATTTAAATAATTGTAATAAATTGATATTTTTTTATTTCCACTCACTTAAAAAGTTAAATTATTTATTGATTTATTTAACTAAATTATTATTTATTTATTTAAAAATTTAAAAGGAAAACAATATAGCCAAACATTAAAAATTAGGAAGGGTCTAAACAAATGTTAAAAATATCAAATGAATAAAAAGGAAAAAAAAACAATAAGAGCTTGCATAAACTTAAAATGGGAAACATATTTGAAAAATATGAAACCCCTTTTGAATAATTATTAAGTGTAGAATTGCATCCATTTGTATTCTCCCATGTCCTATATAAATATAAACATAAACAAGGAGCATAAAAAATTAAATTATGGAATGAAGTTAATTTAAAGTCAATGAAATTATGAAATAGAAGATTAAAACAAAAGTTGCAAGTATCATAATTTAAGTCCATGAATGTAAATTCCATGAAATTTATTGAAGACACAAGTGCATAAAAAAAAAAAAAAAAGAGAAAAAATAATTGTAAAAATAGGCTCAAATAATAAAATAATAACAAAAAATGGGGCAAGAAAAAGCACTAAACAGTGAGAAATGGCTGAAAGAAATTATGTTGATCTTTCTTTTATTACATACAATCCAACAAGTTTACAACAATAGTAGTGTTTTTCACAATGGGTAGACTCATATTAACACTTTGAGCGTCTAAAATATAGAAACTTATAATATTCTAGAGAACTCTAAAACTAGAATATTCCTTTCCATTGACAACTTCTAGTTGCTTCTAGTTTCTAGCTCTCTAGAAGAATCTTGCCACTTTCTAGACAATTTTATTCTTTAACATCCCCCTTAACATTAGAATGAATATTAAAGAAGATACAAAAGAGAGAGGAACATCAAACCACTATCTACCCTTAATGTTCACCTCTAACACAACAAGTATTCTTCACAATTTCAACAATTTGGCTTTAGTCATACTATTAGTAAATACATCAGTGAAGTTTGTTCTTCACTTGGACAATGTTGTATATTGAAAATAGTTTCTTGAATAATATCTCGTATGTAGTGAACTTCAAGCTCATATGTTTTGGTTCAGCATGAAATACTATATTTTTGACAACTTGTATGGTACTTTGATTGTTAGAGTACAAAGTAGTAGAAGAATTTTGGGGAAAACCAAGCTCAAATAGAATATTGTGAATCTAAATTACTTCCCTTCCTACTTTTTTTTTTGCTATATAATCTACTTCATATGAAGACAATGTTGTAGTTATTTTTATTTTACTACTCCATGTAATAGGGATCAACCCAACCTAAAAAACCTAACTACCAGTAGAGTTTTTGTCACCAATATCACCTCCCCAGTCTTAATGTGTAAATCTAAGATATGGAATCAAGAACTTATAGCCATAGTGGATGTCATAGTGTATTGTTCCAAAAAAATACCACAACATTCTTTTTGGAGCCAACCAATAACTTTCTTTAGGTTCCTGTATAAATCTAGATACTTGATTAACTTCAACACAAATGTCTAGTCTAGAATGAGTTAGATAAACCAATCTACATACAAGTTATTTGGATAAACTAGCATCTACCCTCTTTGAAGTACATTATTTAGTAATATTGATTGTAGATTGAAAAGGAGTAGAAGATGGATTGCCTTGTAGCATGCTAATTTTTTTAAAATATCAAAAGCATATTTTGATTCACAAGTAAACAATCCATAATGTAGTCTACAAACTTGCAAAACAAGAAAATAGTTTAATTCTCCCAAATAACTCATATGAAAGGAAACTATTAATGATTGGAATTTTTTGAAGGAGATTAAAGTGGAAAAAAATATTTGGTAGTAGGTTTGAAGGTGATACATGTAGATGTAGCAACTAATAGCAATGTCATCCTTTCTTAGTAAAGGGGTTTCTCAAAGAATCTAATGGAATTATGCCCATGTATTGGGCAAGTGCAAGAAGTTGGGTCCATGAAGAGGGGAAGTTTTGGAAAAAAAATGTCAAAAGGAATGGGTACCCATTCTATTTTTAGAGTGGGTACTAATTTTAAAACAAGTACCCATTCTAAAATAGAACAGGTATCCAATTTAAAATGGGTAGGTCCATTCTAAAATAAAGTGGGTACCCTTTCTAAGAATTCAACAGGTAGCCATTTAAACTAGGTACCCATTATAAGAATAGAATAGGTACCCCTTTAAAGTAGGTACCTGTTCTAAAAAAGTTTAAATTCCAACCCCCTTTTTTCTTGGGGTTTAGGCTCAAGAAAGGTTTGGTAACCTGACCTTTAGCCTTTGACTTGCAACTAAAAACTAATGTAGATTTAAGAGACATGTCTAGCTTGGGAAATATAGTTGATGTATTTTTAGAATTAATTTATAAAATTAAAATTCATTATAGATCATGATGTCTATTTTTCAAATATATAATTTTTTTTCTATTTTTTAATTTAATTTCTAACAAAAATCGTCCATAAAATTGAAATATTAGGCTTTCTTTATTTTTTTAATAAATTTTAATCAGTTAAATTTTTATAAAAAAATTATATGGCATCAATCTTCGAATAATTCTCTACACAATGAAAAGTAAATAAAAAAATTATTAGTTTAGGTCAAATTATGGTGTCCATACATGTTGATTTTTAAAGATAAAAATTAGGTCCAATGAAAGTAAATAAATAAAATATTTAGAAAACAATTACATAAAAATATCACCAATATTTAGTTTCTTACTCAGGTATTTCCCCAAAAGGAATTAGAAAAATACTATTATTTAGGTCAAATTATGATGTCCATACATGTACATGGAATGGTAAAAAAAATGACTTTTAAAAAGTGGTTTTTATACATGCCTATTAAAAAATAATTTGTATCATCTATGTATTAGAATAAATTACATATTTGGAAACTAGATTCAAAATACTAAATTTCATATTATTGACTTTTTATAAGATTCAATGTGTAAGTGTTTTGATTTTTCAATCAAAGTGTGACAAATTCTGAAAAATAGGAAAAACACTTCCACTTTTTAAAATATTTTTGGACCCAACTTCTTGCATCAACCCTATTTAACTAACAAATGTTGGTGTAAATAGGTAATTTTATTAACTAGTTATTAGTGGGGTCCTATTTACATGTTAAGTCCACTTAGGTCCTTGGATTATTTCTAAAAGGTTTAATTTGAATAGATAAGATTTTAGCTTTTAGCTTTTATTTAATATTAGAGTCCTAGGTCATTTAATGATGACTCATGTGTCATTTAATAATAACACAAGTCATTTAATTTTTTTCATTTGGTACTCAATCACTCCTTGTCTATATAAGAAAGGTCATTGTATAATTTTATAATTTACCTCATCATCATATTTGATAGATCTTAATATCAAGAAATCTCATCTCTTCCATACTCTCTTTTAGAATGTATCCCTTATTTTAATAGGTGGTCTTGGGCATAGACTAATTTTTAACTCTTACATGGTATTAGATCTATGACCTTGCGAATTCCTTCTCAGATTTGAGGGTAGAACTATTTCTAGTGAGAGATCTTCATGAATTTGAGTAAGCTTGAGTATGCTCTTTTCTTGCACCATATGGTGATCTAGGGAATAAAAAAACTTGAAAATTAAAACACTAGTTATGGGGGTTTCATCTTTGTGGGTTTTATTGCAAGCATATTTTACACATGTTGGGGGTAATATGAGATCACCATTGAGTCTAAGGTTTATAAGAAAGTCAATATTGGATTTAATTTTGTCAAAATATGACATAATTTTTTAGATCTATGATGGTTTCAAGTTGGTAGGTGGTTACTAAATCTAGGAGGAATCTAAAGTTTTTTAGCACTTTTTGCAAGAAAAAACACTACCATTGTATTTAGAAGGCTTAAAAACCCCAAAATCACCTATCAAATCATCAAAATCAAATATTTTTTCCATAGGCCCTTAAAGGTTTTTTTATAGAAAATTTTCAGCATTTTTATCTATACGATATGGATCCGTATAGTTTATATGGTCCGTATGGCATCATACTCAGTAGGCATTGGGTTGTAGGGAATATTCCTTCACTTTCTTAACATTTGAAGAATATTTTGCATTGGCATAATCAAGGGAACAAGTCTTGTGCAAGTTTGGCACAATCTATTGTGCATCTATAGGTTTGGTTGACATTTTAAGATTTAATATTACTTTATTTTAAAATTATTGGTTTTGGTTTTAAGCCCAAAGATGGTACATTGGATGGAACATGGTTTCCCTAAAGTGGGAGGGGATTTATGATCCACATGTACCTTGCTAGCTACCACACTAGGAGCATCATGACCACACCCACCACTACCCATGAGGTAGAACATTTTTTATTTTTCCCTTGCACACATTGCAATCCTATTGAGGACTAACTACTAGCCCCTAGGGGGTTGACCCATTGTCCTATTTCCCAAATTGAATAGAATTTTTTATGGGCTATATATTGAAATCCAAGAGTTAGTTTTTTAGTAATGTGATATCAACAAGAAGCTAGTTCTATGTGTTGAACACCAAAAATACTAAGAGGGGGGGTGAATCAATATTCTACTAAAAAATTCAGCTATAAACTATCCAAACATTAAAGCACATATAACTGCAATTGTAAGTAAAGACATGAAAGAGATCATAACACCAAATAACACATAAACATCATGATTTTTGTGTGGAAAACCCAAAATGGAAAAAATCACGATGAGGATTAACTCATAATATATTATAACTAGTTATAAGATATTACAGAGGCACACTACTAGGACACATTGTCCTTGAAAGGTTCACAACCTGAAATGATTATAGAAATAGGGTATGGATCACTGCTAGGAGGTGAACTAATAGAATAAACCTTTCATGTGCTCAATTTAGTTCCAATTAAGCTTTGAAATACAAAATCCTACACTAGTTTGTAGTTGCTCAATATACACTACAATTCTGCCTTGATATAGAACTCATACATATAAGCTCCAATAATATTACACTATATCATGCATCTCTTCTTATCACATGTCACATCAAATTCATTGCTTATTCAATACAAAAATGTTTCATATATATATATGCTATTACACCTACATACATCAGTTGGGTCAGCCTAATTAGATGTACACACACTTAATTAAAAAACAGCTTGTCGACTCAAAATTTAAAACAAATCTCCTTTCACGCTCAAACCAAAGTGTGTAAGGCATGATTTAGGTCAACACAAACCTAAATAGGATTTCTTTGACATTCACACGACATATTAATCTTCATACCACTTATTCATGTCATCTAGAAGAAGACTTGATCACAAAATAGAAAACTATATGTCGAACTTCTGTTATTTATATCTCTCATCCCATTCAACCAAAATTGCTAAAAACTTGTTCATAGATGCATTTAATAGTCCTGAATAACATACTAAAACCACACATGCCAATATTCTAATATGAGAAATTTTTAACCAAATTACCGGATCAGGGTAACAAAAACACTATTTACTGATTTAGACAAAATTGTCACCAAACAATGTTGGCATCAATGACAACACACCAAAGGGTTTCTTCTTCATTATTCCAACACTATGTACTCCAAAATTGTGTGGGTCACTTTTCTAGTTTTTTTGCAAGTACATTTTTTTGCAAAATGAAGTACCTTTTCCCTTTTTGACCGTTGAGCTCATAACTTTTTGCCATTTTATCTATTTTTTGTGATTCTAGCATAAATTAAAAGGTATTCAAGAGATATAGCATTTGGTTCATTTATTTTTCTATATTTATCCCCATGTATTATTTAATTAGTGTTTTCATATTTGATATCTTTACTGATTACATAGACATACTAGCTCCTAGAAAATTTATGTTTGTGGGGGCGCTTCATTTTTAGTTGTCCTTCAAATTTAGTAGGTATCACATCAAATTTCTTTTAGATATTTGTATATTTTTCTCTCTTGGTATGTGTTTTCCTAATGTTTTAACATAGGTTATAGTTCTAAATCCTCATAATTATCACACATGGAAGGTTAAAATGCATAGGATTCTTTGGTTTATGGGTTTTTGGTCTACCTTGGGTGACTATCAATCTAATTTTATTAGACAATATTAAATATTTTCTCACAAGAATAAATGTGATGATGCTATGGGCTTGATTGCTATGCATTTTTTTTAAGCCTTTTCTTCCATATTTTTGAATTTACTACTCTTAGGTTGGTATAGGATAAGTATTGGGATTTATTTGGTTTAGTTAGTGAGTTTCACGCTATGCAATCAGAGGTATAATTGGCATCATGTTTCATAGCTTGATTTCGTACTATTAAAGGTTATTTAGTAAACATTAAATCATTAAGGTTTAAATTGGTTGGTTTTTGTAAGGATAAAACTAATAAGGAATCATATTCTTGATTTTTTCTAAATTAAAAGTATCAATTGCATACTTTTCTACTTCCTTTTATTCTATAATAGATGTATTAGGTGATATATTTGTCATTATTTCTTTTACGACATTTCGTAATAGGTTGACTAGGGAACAAGAGAAACCAATCAAACATGATACACACTCTAATCGGCATTAATTACATTATCACCTATCAGTAAATGAAAGAAGAAGTCTAAACCTAAGAGAGAATTTTATGATACACTTACCTCTCCTAGAGAGGATAAAACTAAGAATGAGAAACGTAATTATAGATATTGTAATAAACTTGGGTATGGTGAATGTAATTTCTATAATAAAGAGTTATATGAAATGAGACAACATCTAAAGGAAAATAACATTTGTTCACTTTGTAAATCTATAAGTTCAACCTCTTCTTCATCAAAATTGTCTACATCCACACATTTAGGATCATCATCTAATGATAATTGAGGTGATAAGGTAAAACATCATAAGATGACATGTAAATATCTTGTGGTAACTAAAGTTGAATTGTTTTTGGATGGATTCTTTATTCTAGAGCTTTCGATCACATGACATGTTCACCAGATGAATTATTGACATTTGAGTGTTCCCCTACAACTAAGATATTGATGGCTACTATTAAGTAGATGGTAATTTGTTTCAAATATGATATGGAACCTTTAGTAATATCTTATATATTCATGATTTATATAATAATGTTCTTTCTATATATTGTATTTCATGTAGTGGTATACGAGAGTCTATTGATTTCACTCTAGACTCTGTATTCATTTGAGATTTGGATACTAGGGAGCTTATTATAGTGGGAAAGGATGATAATATTCTCAATGTTTATGTCTTTTCATAGTTTTCTTCTACTCTTGATGAGGATTCTATTGATCTTTGTCTTGCATTGAGTGTGGCTAGTTTTTCTAAGGTTCATATTGTTTTCTTGAACCTTTATTTTAGTGTTTCTCCTACTTCTTTGGATTTGATTGTTGACTTGGTCTCTAGGACTTTAGATGAGAAGGATATCTTTTCTTTTCCATATTTGTCTTTGAAGGATGGTTTTATGATAGGTATATAAGATTTGGTTTTTCATTCTTCTTCTATATATTTGGCAAACATTCTTGAGGGGGTATCTCTCCTATTTGATCACACATCTTCTTTATAGATTAGTCTTTATTTTCCAAATCCTTTATCTTCTTCGTTGATTAGGGTCACACCTAATTTTGTTGACACATATTTTGAGGCACTTGATGTATCTTCAAAGATATCATTCATGAGGACTCTTCTCTCCTTCTTGATTGAGATGAGGTTTCTTCAGGGTATGTGCAAGATCATCATGGAAAAAATAGGCCCTTAAGTGGCAAAAAATTTAGAAAAATTGGAGTTGGGAAACTTGATGTAAAAATTTGAATAAGCTATCTATATTATTTAAAAAATATGTAAGAATAGAATATGAAGCAAATTGAATGTAGTTTCTAAACTACTAGGTTTTTTTTTCTTAAAAAATAGCTATTTGGTGAAAATTTGAAATTTCAATGCAATAGTACTTAAATCTCATGGAAAAAATAAGAAGTAGGTGTCTGTCTGACCACCTTAACCACAATAAAATGATAATATTTTTTTATAATATTTTAGATATAAGTAGAAGACCCATGTCTCGATGTGATGCATAATTTTTTGTAATTTTTTCCAAGTAAATAACTAATTATGAATTTTTTATTACAAATTTTAAAAATTATAAAAACTCATATGTCTGACTGCCTTAACTTGGTCAAAACTTCATGAAATTCATTTTTTTTAATCCTATAGTATGTGAAGCATAGAATGTGACACATGTTTCATAATCAAAAAATGTGATACCATTTGAAAGCTATAGATGTTTTTCAACTAGCCTATCAATCGGGACTTTAGTTGTAATTCAAATAGAAAATGAATAATAATTATTTATTAAATTCAAAGTAAAGCATAATTTATATTGGTGGAAAGATGAGAATCTCCTTAAAAAATCCTTTTTGTTTCTTGAATTTTGGGTAAAAAAAAGTCATCAGCCACATGGGTGATCATTTCACTTACATATTGCCACTTTTTGGCCCATCATGATCCTACACATACCCTTCAACATTGACCATTGGATTTATTTCTTCCCAATGGGAGACATGTTCTTTGTTGCTAGTGGATTATGTTTTTTCATCATACATTCTTCAATGGTTTTGGAGCTACTCCATTATGGGGGACCTATGTGGTCTCTTACCTTCCCTCTTATGGGGCCTAACATTTGTAATGTACATTTTTAATGTACATTTTTAATGGATTTTGTACTTGGGGGGTATCATGGGATCCTCCATCTTTCATCACTTCATTGTCTTTTTTCTCTCTTTTGGAGAGGGATTTTTTCTTATGTAGTGTTTCCCCTTTTCTCCATTTTGAGAGATTATATTTTTACATGGGTACATAAAATGGCCTTGTAGTTGGGACTCATCTTTGCATATTTCCACCATTTTCATAATATTTTTTTCTCTCTAATTTTCACTTAAGGGGGGCTGTTGGTATAAATAGGTAATTTTCCTAAATACTTATTAGTGGGGTCATATTTACATGTTAAGTCTACTTAGGTCTTAGGAATATATATAGAAGATTTAATTTGTATAGATAATATTTTGTATTTTTATCTTTTATTTAATATTAGAGTCCCAAGTCATTTAATGATGCCTCATGTCATTTAATAATGACACAAGTCATTTAATGTTTTTCATTTAATAATTCATCAAAAATCTCTACATAAGAAAGGTCATTGTACACTTTTATAATATACCTCATCATTATATTTGATACATCTTAATGCCAAGAAAGATCATTTCTTGTATACTCTCTTGTAGAATTTTTCTATTGTTTTTGTAGGTGCTCATGGATATAGACCTAATTTATCACCTCCTACAATGGACTATGACCCATGAGAAGCATTAGTATTCATTTTACCCAACAAGGCTACACATAGATTGATACCTATAGAAAATGAAAAGATAGAAAAACAAATACAACAACTATAGGAAAGAGGATTGATTGGAGATATACTTAGCCCATGCATAGTATTAGTTGTGTTAGAATAAAAATGTAATGGTGAATAGAGGATGTCCATGACCTCAAGGTTTATGAATAAAATAAATATCAAGTATAAGTTTCCTTTACCTTGAATAAATGATCTCATGGACTACTTTTGGAAGAAAAGATAGATTACTACATTTGATTTAAAATGTAGGTATTTCCAAATTAGGATAAGTGAGGGTGATGAGTGAAAGAATATATTTTTAAAAAAGGGATGATTTGTATGGCTAGTTATTAACATCCTTTGGATTGATGAATAGACATAGAAAATTTATGTAGTTGGTGAGAAAATTATTGAAACCATTTTTAGGAAAGTTTGTAATTGTTTTCCTTCATGATATTTGAAATTTTAGCAATTGAAATTAGGGGAAAAGGGGGGGTGAATTTAATTGATGTAGAATGATGAAATGGCCTAGGATTCAAATACACCTTTCCCCTAATTTCATTAGAAAGAGAGAAGATCACAAAGGGATAGGATTGACATTCAACCTTGAGGTGAGCCAACCTTATTTTGGATCTTTTGGATCTTTTCTTTCTTATGATAGAAATGATTAATTTGCAATGTTTTGGAATAATTTAAGGTTCATTAACTAAGTGAATTATATGAACTAACACTTGAAATGTATATATATGATAACAAAAATAGAAATGACAATTTGAAGGAAAATATGAGAAGGGAAGAATGGTGTGCAACTATGATAAAAGGTGGGTTTCAGGGCCTATAGCAAGACTGATTCACCATAGGGTGAATGGGTCATAGTGTAGGGGTCCAAAAATAACTTTTGCAGTTCTCTGATCCCAATCTAAGCTTCTATTTTTTCTAGGTTTGATTGTCGAAAATTCAAAAATAAAACGTGTAGGTGAGTTTTCTAGCTTGACAACAATGAATGCAACAAATGAAACTTTGTAAAATTTCTCCTTTGATAAAATTTCAATCCTTCTTCACCTATAAATCTGCACATACAAAGAGAGAAGAAAAAATATTTTATTTTGGGTGAATGGGGGTTTTCCTTAGTCAAACACCATTTTTGGTAATTAAACCTTGATAATGAAATAAAGATAAAATGATGGAATTGAAGAATGAAAACTTTCTTCTTACAACTCACCAAACCATTAATGGCCACCCTTATAGGACTAAACTCAAACACATCACTCTAAGGCTTGGATCTTGCATGAATTGACTTGATTGATTGACTGATTTGATGCTTCAATGCTTGCTTGAATGCTTCAAACCTACATCACAATGTTAGCTCCAAAACTTGACATTAACACACATGATATTTGACATGATGATATGATCTTGATTTCTACTGTAGATGACTAATAAATCTACTCTTCAATTCTCTCGACAATAATTTTTTCTTATATGAAATTTTGATTCTGGAACTTAGATTTGAATTGATAAAATAACTATGTATTTAGAGGTGTTTATCTAATTTCTTGAAAATTAGATTCCAAAAGCCAATACTTGAAGCTTGAATTTGAATCATTAAAATTCCACCAAAAATATATTAACAATTGGATCCAAGGACTTAAAGGGGACCCATTCACCCTTGGGAAAATGGGTCCTAGGACCTTAGTTTAGGACACTCAATTTCCAAGGTATTTTAATTAATGTTAGCAATTGTTTAATATAAGTGTCCCTTTCAGAAAATGGGAATAATAAGGCTTTGGAATGAATAATTTGGTAAATTAGAGGCTTAATTAAGTCCAATTAATTGAGGGGATGCAAACATAGTGTGAAATTGTAAAGCTATACAATTTGCAACACTATATTTATCCCACAGTTTAGTGAGAGTATGAACTTATGCTCTGACTCACACTTAAGTAGACAAATAATTCAAGAGGGGTACAATTGTACATGTTTTGGAAAGATAAGATGGCAATGACCAAGAAGGATGATCAAGGTCCCAATATCTAAAATCTCATGTATAAAACCAACAAATTCACAAAGAGACACATGCATACAATAGTGCCACAAGATATGTATAATCATACAATGTCAAAATTTATGCAAAGAGAAAAGGAAAGGAAAAGGGTGGATCAAGCCTCAATTGTTTGTCCAATGACTATACATTAAGCCTAATTTATTTGTCCAAAAAAAATTCACAAGTGAAAACCCATTGTCCACTATGCAAACAAAATACTTATGAGGGCTAGTGAAAATCCATTGGTCACTAGGTGAGCCCCAAAAGATGAGAAAAACAAACAAGGTATACAAGGTGTGCACTCATAAAAAAGGGTGGTACATGGGTAAAGTCATCACAAACATTTTGTACCCATAATTCAAGGCTAAAATTATCAATGTCGAAATGAAATAATTTCAATGAAATAATGCCAATGCATGCCCCCACTTTAAAGGAATTGTTAAAAATCCTGTGAGAAATTACTTTATAGTAGAAAATAATAAATTTCAAATGTTATTTAAGAGACATGAAAGCTCATTTGGAAATCCATATGCCAATTATAAGTTTCCAAATAAAGTTGTGTCATGAAGAGGGGTTTCCCCCAAATCAAATCCCAAAGATAAGTGCACATAAGGGATCTACAAATTCAGGATCATTGTATGTCTTTTCTATAGTGATATAATAGAGCTTTGAACTGTCATCATTTCACAAACACTCATATATCAATGAACACAATGGAAGAATGACACAGAGAGAGTAAAAGAAAAGAAAAGCTTTTGGGTCAACATGGAAGAGACTTGGATGTATCGATTCCTTGAATCATCCCTAGAAGAAAAATGCAAGACAAAAGGAAAGATAATTTTTACAACATATAGAAGAATAAAGATACAAATAGAAAAATGCCACAACAAGTTCACTTTATTATGTACCCTTGCACCAATGGAGTAACAAGGGTCATCAAAAGAAATCTCACAAACATAAAGACACACCAAGAAACACACTACATGGGATCACATTACACACATGCAATCACAAAGTACATGAAAATAAGACAAATAAAAGACTAATGTGTCACATTTGAGCCAACCTATAGCAATTCATTTGTATCCCAATTTTTCTCATTATATACAAAAAGTGGATAACTAGCCAAAGAGGCAATGGAAAGTTCCATACTAGGACAATGCTCTCAAATCTCCTTGCCCACCAAAATGTAGGGCAAGGATGAGCTAAGATAACTGGTGAGAAGGCGATCCTTCGAATATGGGAAAATGCAATATTGAGTATGCTATGATTCTTCAACTATCACATGGAAATGGGCGAAGTGTGTGCATGATATACAGTTATATGTGTACTATCATTTTCATCTATCAACTTCTTTAAAGGATGACACACATCAATAAGATGCCCAAGAGTTCTACAAAATACACAGTAATTCATGTTTGTCCCTTTTCCTTTTCTGTTCTCTTGAATATGTGGCAATCTAATCAATCCTAGATGGATGAGTTGTTCCATTTTTTATTCAATTTCGGTTATAGAATGTAAAAAATCGTAACTTATGGAGTTTGTAGGTGTAGTGCCCCTCTATTCTGGCCCATCTGGATGCTTGTGTAAGTGTCTATTTGTGTTATCATGGATTAGTGTGTTATTGGTTTATGCGATAAACATAACTTTTTTATGACATTGTTTACTCAACTAATTAAATTAACATTGATTAAATAAATTTGGATATCAAAATGATAATTAAATAAATTAGTTTTGTAAAATATTAAGTAAATAGTTTATTATTAATAAATGAATTATTTTGTTTCGTAAAAAGCATAGTTTAAATGCTATCCGATAATAATTAATAATTTATTAGTTGGTTGAAGGTAATTAATTAAATGTAGAAAATAATGTGATTTTTAATTAAATAAAGATGATAAGATTTTCAAACTGAGTTGTTAAAGTGACATAAAGATGGAAAGATCTTCTTTCATGCTCATGCATGGTTTTGAACTAATTATTGAAATAAAATTTGTTGTTTTATGTGAGATTTTTTAGTTTTAGCTGATTTATGAGATTTTAAAATAGATAACGGTCTTCTTTTTGTATATAATCATCCTTTTGAAGATTGTGAAGGGGGCATTTTATTATTCCTTCGTGTGCCCTCCCAGTCCGTGGAGTTTACCTTCTGAAGTCTATTCTTAGTTGGTGCATTGCTAATGAGGTTTCCCCTGAGACATCCGCACAGCCTCTCTACCTTGTCAGACTCTTTCATTGCTACAAAGCGTCCGTGAGATTTAATCATTTGTGTTGCATGGTCGATATGCTGGAATCCTTGGATCTAAAGGAAATTTCCGTAACAATTCACTGGCGCCTAAGGTTGTTTATGCCTTGGTTTGCATGAAGGAACCAATAGGAAATTGATCAATTTTACTCTTAGGTATGCCTATAATCTATATTTGATCTTAGACTATGGATTTTCTGATTAAGCTAAATATTCAGTGTAAATTTGCATGTTTGTGGGTATATTCAATTATTTACATTTGAATTACGAGAAGCTCAGTGTGTAAATGTTATTACGCCTCTTGATTCCTTTCCAAGCGTATCAGCCTTATCTCATGGCTAAGAATACCATTTTATCTTCTTTGAGATACCCGAATGCTTTGGTGGAAGAAAATGTTTCAAATTCGTTCGATGCTCTTTCTATAATCATTACCTTCCATGTCTTGGCATCTTTTTACTCCTGCCAAAGTAGTTCTTGAAGGTTTCTTAAGCACTTTTAACAAAATCCATGCTTATGCACATCCAGTAGCCTTGTCGATCACATTTGATTTGGAAGTTCCTCAAGCCTCATCAGCAAATCGAATTTACTGTTCTATTTTTGTCCTCTCCAGTTGTTAGCTTGCTTTTCTCTATACTCCCTCTGCCTGGCATGGTCTCCTTAGAAAATAAAAAATAAAAATAAAAATAAAAAATAAAGAGAAGTGTTGGATTTTCTAACCACTATTTTCCCAACCTGGTGCGACTTACCTCATTTCTATGGTAGACTACAATTAATTTCTGTTACACATTTTATTGATGCAATTCTCACTTCTTCCTGATACAACACATTAGGGATTAGGCCTACATTTTATTTGATGCTTTTCTTGTGTTTCATATTGATTTTGAACTTTGCGTTTTTACATTTGCTTTATTGTGCTTGGTAGCCGATGTATACACTCTACTATTGGTAGTTCGATTTCCATATTGTGTTCCATACTCGTTATTTTGATTTTATTTGATATAGAGGTTTCCCAAATTCTTGTGAAAGACTCTGTGTGTATAACCAATACTTGACACTTCAATCTAACCCCGATGGATTTGTTTTGTATTTGGTATTCGACTGCTTTTCTATATTTGGTATTCCATGATATTCGATGGACATATATGGTGTTAGGGATTCAATTATTATGCATCGAATGTTGAAACCAATGGATGTTTATAGTGTGTGGGTTTTGATGAGCCTGTAATGACATGGTATTCGGCTACATACAGTTTGAGAAATAGATATTACTATTGGCATTTGATTACTTTAATTCATTGAATCTGTATTGTGGCTGACAATAAAATTATATATAATTCGATAGATATACTGCCATATTATATTCTGCACACTGCCATTGACTTATAACATATATATACGTAGTGTAATAAGGTTTGCTACTGTGGGGGAGGGGCGTGCATCCCTCATTCACTAAAATGGCATGGCTATATGGGCCCAGAACACAAGCAAGCTTGTTATACCAGAGTGCTTCATTAATTTTGAGAGCTTCCTTGCAAAATCTATTTTTGTACCTATTCTGCAATCAGCGCGGTCTGTGGAAGGACATCACGTTGTATTATGTCAGCCATCGTGTGCCTTCCTCGAACTTTAATTATCTTCAAGCGCCTCTTATTATTTTGGCCTTCTTCATCACAGTCTTCTAATCGTTCCTCGTCCTTGCTTGCATCTACCCATCGCTTATTCCTGTTGCTTTAAGCATATGACTATCTTCTTCTCATCTGTGTTGATTTTCTGATTTGGCATCAATCATTCTATTCCTGTTTGCGCTAGATCTCCTTTAATCTGCACCATTTTATGTATTGTGAAGTTTATCAAAAGAAAATAAATTGTTATATATATATATATATATATATATATATATATATATATATATATATATATATATATATATATATATATATAGCGATTAAGATTAAAAGTTATTTGTTATATTAAATATGGTTGTATGGTTCCTAAAATAATTTCTATAATGATTTTATAGTCTAAGAGTACAAATGAAATGTAGTGATTATTTTTAGAGGCTTTGTAATGAATAAATGAATGGTTATTTATATATATAGTGTCTATTATTTATCATTTAGTGTATTATCTTTTTTATACTTAAAAGAAAAAGGGTGTTTCATTTAATAAGTAAAAATAAATTATGTCTTTTAATTGTGATTTCTTTTAGAAAGTAAAATATAAGCAAGAGGTCTTAGGTTATTTATTGCACATAGAATTTGAACATGAAGTGTAGACAGATGTGAAGTAGGTTACCGTTGTGTTAAATGTGAAGGGAGGTAGTTATAAAATGTGTTTCTATGTGTTTCTTAATTGTTTTAAATGGTTCCTCGATGAATGAAAAGATGAAACATGATGAGGAGTTAAATATTCTTGAAAATTTATCATTTTGGTTATGTTGGTTATTACTTGTTTGTGCTAGTAAAAGTAGATTGTTGTTAGGATTTACTTTGAGATATCGTTAATTTGTGATATATATTATTTTAACTTGAGTACTATTGTTAAAAAAAATTCTTAGTGATTAGTTTAATGTTCTTTATGATTTATCACTAGAACATGTTGGTAAAAGTAATATGTTTGTGTAAATATATATATATAGAATTAAAGGATAATTTTGAGGGTTCCATTTTGATGGGACTGCCTTTTGAGATTGATTTCAATTCAAGGAGTAGTCTTTCAGTTTATTTGTGTTGCAATTTAACTGGAAAATTGTATTGTTGTTTCTTAGTTTTTGGGTAGTCATTTTCTTGGGCTTCCAGAGGCGAGGGTAATTTGGTTTCATATTGAATCTTCATTGATTTTTTCTTTGCCAAAATTTTATAACAATTGTGATTTTAAGTTTATGCTTGGGTTGTGTCTGATTTCTTGAGCAACTATGTATATGGCTATTGGCGAGATGGTAAATGCCTCACATGTGTTCTAGTTTTGAGATGTTGTTCTTTTCTAGTATTGGTACAACCCTTTGATGATTTGGTTTTATGATTTGGGTGTCTAGGGAGAGTGGCTCTTCGTGGGGGTGGGCGCCTCAAGTAGGAGGAAGAGCTAGGATAACCCACACAAGAGTTAGAGTAATAAGTGATAACGTAATTAATTAATTAAGGGGTGGGTAGTAAACATTAATAAGATAATTATGGATTCCTCGTCTGCCTGTAGGGATTTCATAGACTAGAGGTGGGTCGAGAAGGCTGTGGCTGGCAAGATCATTGCCTCGTCTCCACAAGAGGTTAACGGTTCTGCATGAGTAACCCTATGGAACGATGCCTTAAGATAGGAAGTCAGGGTAACCATAGATGGAGCTGGCACCTGGTGATAGGTTGTCTTGATAATCCATGTATAGATGGAGGTGGCACCTTGAGACAGGTTGTCTGGATAATCCATGTAAGGCCATGCAATGACACTCTCTTCTAGCATTTCTTTTGAGTTGTTTTATTGAAATCCTCTAGAAGTTTTCTATTGATATTATGTCTTGAGATTTATTGATAATATGTTTTGTGACTTATTGCATTTATGATTCAAAAGTGGTTTATTGTTCTTGTAGCAATTTATTGATGATGTGGTTATCCTTGTGTTTCTTGTTACTCTTGTATGACACTAAGTCTTGTGGTTCTCTGTTTAGATGTTCTTTGTCAAGGATTCTTTCTTGTCAGCTCCTTAACATGGGGGGTAGGTTTTCGGAGCCACGTGGTCAGGTGGAACGTGCTAAGCACCCCATTAGGTCCCCAGTCAAGGATCGAGAAGTGCAGACTTGTGCCATTGTGGTGACTCCAAAAATGTGTCCGACTTGGAGCCATTTTGACACTTTCTATTCATCTGCTTAGTTGTATCATTCCATCTTGTTATATGGTTCTCATCTTTGTTGGGGAACACTTTTGTATCATTGTAATTCTTGAACATTGTAATGTATTATATTACCTTTGGTAAACCTTGTATGGTTAAATTCATACATGGCAATTGTTATTCGATGTGTTGTATCTGTGGAAATATGCTCTATTGAGTTCTTATGTTATGTTCATTTTCTTTGATATGTTGTGGTTACTTAAATGGATGGTTTCTTATCGATGAATTTTAATGTATGTGTTGCAATGGTGATCATACACTTTGTCATGGCTTATATTTTGGCTTTCATTCTTTATTGTCATTGTATGGATTTAAGTTCGTAATGTCTACTCATGTACCCCAAGGGATGTAAGTAACAGTGGATTTGTTTAAATGAATCTCATATCATAACTTAATATGATTTTCATGAATGTTGACTAAAAAAAAAAAAATTGTGTGGTAATTGTTGCATTAGTTGTCCTTTGGGGTTCACACGATGGGGTGTTACAGTAGGGCTTGGGTTTCTTACTTGATTAGGCAATTGGTTGGTGCGGAGGGGTAGGATCTTGATATCTTAATCCATTGGTATCTTCTCATGATTTTTGTTCTAGGAATTGATGGATTGCATGTTCTTTTGTTATGTTACATCTGTGTTTACTTAAGATTTTAAAGCCTTGACCATAACTCTCTTCTAGGTTGATAGGTTTATCAATAACTCAAACCACATAAGATGCAATATTATCAATGTTGTCATTATGATTAGGTTCCTTCATGCTTGGTGGTTTAGTCTTGGTATGTGATTTGACTTTAGGATGCAAAAGGACAAAAATCTCAAGTGGTGGGATGATAGGAAGTGTGTGTTGTTGTATGGAGTGGTAAAAGGATTCATTGCTATCTAGGTTGTAGAGGAAATTGTATATGAATTATTGCATGCTATCTTAATCTTCACCTAAGATATCAATCTCACAAGTGTTAGCTCTCAAAAATGCATGCGAAATGCCTCAAGAAGTTGCCAATTTCTTGGTACATTTTAGGGTAACAGACAAGGCCAAATGGTTTAGACCTTCTTCTCTTTAGGTGCTACTAGACCTAGGTGGGTGTACCTATATGAATGAAGCAAACTTAAAGTTGTATGACTTGACTAAATTGTTGGATCTATTAGGATGGCACAAAGTGTAATAGATGAAAGTTTATTGAATATCTTATTCCTAATGCTAAACTTGAAATGTGAATGTTTTAATAAGATTTTATAGAATTCTAAGACGTGGATGGTGTGACCAATGCCTAATTTTTTTGGGCTAATGGAGTCAAGAGGTAAATGATATGTGTTTCCCCCTTTTGGCTTAACTCTAGTTGCTAGGAACTTTGAGAATGAGGTTCTATGACTGGCATAAAACTTCACTAAATTTATGACTTGCATAAATTGTGCTGGAATATTTTCTAACTAGGCTCTCCTTCAATTATCCAAAAGAAATCTTTAAATCACTGTGATTCATCCAAAATAATTTAAATCTAACTTGCACACACCAATTGATTAATTCACACAAAATGGGAATACACTTTGATAAATCAGAGATATACTTGATATACTAATTTAAATGACTAAAAGACCTCAAGTTGGAGACAACCAGATAAAAATGTAAATAATTTCATCACAACAAGTAAACACCATGAAAGGATTTCACCAAATTTATGCATTCCTCTCCATTATATAATTTGAAAAGATTTTACAATATACAACATGATGTTTTATTTCGGCAACAGTTCACCCTATCCAACTACCTAACCTACTTATTTTTCCTTTATGATACAATTTCAATTTGTATATATACATTGCTCTTTTAGGGTTACAACCCTTCACAACACCTATTCACTGCAACACTTCAATTAATTTACCTATGTAAAATAAAATATTTAATTAATTGCCCGTTTGGCAAATTAAATATTTTGATCTTCATTATCTTTGTTCCCCATGAAAAATAATTGGCACTTTTGCAAAACATTTGAAAGCTTCATTAACCTTTAATCCCTTTGCTGGAAAACTTCACATCCACCTTTTCACCCACTAAATATATAATTTAGGTAAAAATGATTATCCTTATTAATCTCCTCTATGTTTACCTCCTTATGAAATAATATTTCCCCCTCTTATATCTGTATTTTCACCAAATATATTCTTGAAATAATTACCTTTTGTCGACATGTAATTTCTTTTGGTGAAAAAATACTTCACCCCCAATGTAAATATTTTATAAAATTTTACCCCTTGTACATTTTGTGGATAAATAATTATCCTCTTTATAATCCTTTGGGTAAAATATTTATTGTATTCACCCCTGGAGAAATTCGTTATCTCTTAAGATGGTATTATCTCCAAAATTTTCATCTCACATGATAATAGCATTTCATTTCTCTCTCTGTGATGCCACACTCATCAAAATGATCTCATTATTTTTAACTTCTTTCATGAAAATATTTTACTTAAAAAATACTTCAAGACCATCACTATGATTAAAATGAATCTTTAATTTATTTTTCCTTTTGCTTTTATGCAATGTTAATATTTATCACATTTGAGCATCCATCAGTATTCCTATGTTTGGAGCATCGAGGTGACCTGTCACACTGGGAAGACTTTCCACCGATGTTGATTTTCTTGCCGATGAAGTTCCATCGGTATGACTTCACATTTCTAGGGAGATCTTATGTCGATAATAGATGTCTTGTCGATATTAATTTATTCTTACAATAGAATTTCATTGGTGTGACAAACACACTCGTTGAAACTTCACTCTAAGCACCTGACTCTTGCTGATGCATATCTTTATCAGTGTGACTTACTCCATCGGAAGGACTTTTATTATTTTTCCCCATAGTGATATATTTCTCTGCTGAATTCTCCATCAGTGTGACATATGGGTCTACAAGATTACGTAACTTCACCCCGATAATTATAGACAGAATCATAAGGGTAAGAGTTCATCCCGGTAGCCCTTTGTCTAGCTGATACATCTCCTCGTGCGCCGGTTGGTAAGACATGTATAAGTTCGTGATAACTTATCCTGATGATAGCTTTCTTGTTGATATGATCTTTCTGTTGCCGAGACAATGAATTGTTTCCTACCGATAGGTGCTTGTAGATGAATTCTGATCGGTGTGACATCCGTGAAGTCTTGCCGATAGACTACAACAAATATATATTAGTAAAAGAATGCATTATGGATTGGGGAGACCCTCACCATCTCTTGCCGATAGGAATTATACTGTAAAATATTCAGGATTAGATGGATTCTATAGGACTATATGACAAAATTTGGGAAAAATGTTATGAAGAGAGGCTTTTGTGCTTATGGTGAGGACTATTTTGGAAACTCATGAATATAATCAACTATAAAAATTTTAAAATTTTACAGTTCTAACAAAAGGGACATTCATTAGGAGGTGAAGGATCATGAATAAGCTCAATTGTATTAGGATCATCACCAAACACACAAATTGAGACTGTGGACACCGAAAATGTAACCCTTCTACTTTTTTTGTCTTGTTTAGGTCCTCCTTGTGACTTTGGCCTAGTGCCTTTATTTAGTGTTTTAATATGGTCAACATAGTCACATTAGGTCATGGGCCCTAGAAAATTAAAAAGAATTCAAGTGTTGTCTTACTTGAGTGTCGTGAAGTGTTGTAACACACTTTCACACTTTACTAGGACCTTTTTATTATAATTCACTTAAATAGCCTCTTTTTATCACTTACCAAGCCTTATTTCAAAGTGTTGTAAAGAGTTGTAACAAACTTTCATGCTTTTCTAGGCCTTCCATCAACAATTTAACCCTTTCTTATGTTTAAATGACCCTTTCATACACTTACATGCCCTACTTAAGTGTGTTTTAGGGAATAATCCCATTAAACATCATTTAATACACTTTAATTCCTAACACCCATTAGAATTTCCCTGGTGGGACCATGTCACCACTTAGGGTGACTTAGTCCCGCTTGGCTCAAAAATAAAAATTATCTCAAAATTTTGGTGGGATATTATTTTCTAAACCTTGAGGTCAGCCTGTGCTATGGTATTTTTTGGAAAATTTGTATAATCATGTATAAATATAGGGTTTTCCTCTCATTTTAACCCCCATTCATTCACTCATTAGTTCATTCACTTAACCATTCAAGCAATTAACAATCATTCACTTTTGCATACATCCATTGGAGCATTTACTTGCATATATATTCAAACATCTACTTCAAGGGTTTGGTGAGTTTTAGCATTGCATGTTGTTCATTCATCAATATCTTTTCATTTCATTTCATTTTCAATGGTTTAATTACCAAACCAGGGTTTGACCAAGGCAAACCCCTATTCACTAACCCTTAACACTTTTTCCCCTCTTTGCATGTGCGTTTTATAGGTCTTCTATGCAGATTTGTCAAAGAGAAAGGTGTTAAAAGTGGTAAAAAATCCATCAAAGTCATTCAAAGTTAACAAAACCCTAAAAAAGCTTGGAGATCACTTACAAACCAAATTCTATAGATTCACATCCAGAAACTTGTCAGGAGCAGAAGTGTAGACTGAGAGCTACAAATTACATCTTTGAATCTCCCAAAATATAAAGTTGGACTAAGTCACCATCAGTGGTGAATTAATCCCACTACCAGGATTGAAAAATGTTTTTTGTAGTTCTAGATACTCTTTTGGCTGAAACCTGTTTTGGCAGAATCTCCCCAAAACAAGACTAAGTCACCTAGCAAGGCGTAAGTGTCCCTATGAGATTCAATAGTGATTTATATAGGATTCCAAAGCCTCTTTGCATCACTTTTCTAGTCTCTAGGTGCACCTCTCTAGTCTCATTAATTTGTGTTATAGTTTATTTGCATTCTTAGTTCAATTTGCATATCACATTTTGTTTTAAAACATTTGCATTTCATAAGTTTTGCATTACTAGTTTACCTTCTTTGTCAAATTTCAGCCTTAGGAACAATCTCCTTTGACATATTTGAATCTTCATTGTATTGGAATCTCATGGAATTGTTCTTGAGTGTGAACATTGCAAAATCTGATTCCTCTTCACTCATTCCCCTTTTAGGTGTGGATAAGAGAAGTTGTGATTCCATTTCCATTGTCCACATAGACATCAACCAAATATTTTAAGGACATCCACATTTTACTAAAATACATATTGATGATGAAATTTTATTTAATATTCCAAATGCAAGTATTAATGAAGTTTGATGGAAAATTTTAGATTTGGTGATTGTAAGATGAAAAAAGAATCTAGAATGATGTATTTTGAATGCAAATTTTACTTTTGAAAAATGAACTTGTTTTGATCAATTGACTTAAATGAAAAAAACTAATTTTCCACTTCATAAACAAAAACTGTGATCTATAAACAATAGGAAATAAAGTAGACAAAGACTAATTTATGCTCATAAATTTGAAAAATGACATGTACAATGATAGGTTTTCCTAAGGGTGAATGGGTCTTTGTAAAAATATTTGATAAATTAAAGTTTGAGTTTTTGAGTTAATGTTTAAGTTATATGATTCAAGTTGCAAATGAATTCTTTCAGATATATATTTCTAGAATTTGATGATTAAATTCACATGCAATTTGATGGAAAAATCAAACAAAATGACAAATTTTGACATGCAATTTTGATTGATTTTTTTGATCTAAATGATTGGAAGAAACCCTTAAGTAGTATACTATGTGAAATATATGCAATATGTATGGAATATTTTTTAATTTTTATGAATTCAAATGAAGAAAAATGAAATTTTGAAACCGTAAATGAGATGTAAAAAAAACTAATGCAAATCCTAGATCTAGGATTTTAGAGACTTCCAAACCAAAATTTATGGTGTACAATGTTAGGTTCGCCAAAATAAAATGATGGAAAAAGGGGGATGAATTCAAACAATGTAGAATGATGAAATGGACTAGGATTCAAGCACACCTTTCCCCTAATTTCATTAGAAAGAGAGAAGGTCACAAAGGGATAGGATTGACTTTCAACCTTGAGGTGACTCAACCATATTTTGGATCTTTTAGATCTCTACTTTCTTATGAAATAAATAACTAATTTGCAATTTTTTGGAATAATTTAAAGTGAATTAACTAAGTGAATTATATGACGTAACACTTGGAATGTAGAACTCTATGATAATGGAAACATAAATGATAATTTGTAGGAAGATCTGAGAAGGGCAGAATGGTGTGTACCTATGATAAAATGTGAGTTTTAGGGCCTATAACAGGACCGGTTCACCCTAGGGAGAATGGCTCCTAGTGTAGGGGTCCAAAAATAATTTATTTTATTTCTTTGATCCTACATCTAAGCTTCTTATTTTTCCAAGTTTGACTGTCAGAAATCCAAAAATAAAATTTATAGGTGAGTTTTGTTATCTTGACAACAATGAATACAACAAATACAACTTTGCAAAATTGCTCCTTTGAATAACTTTAGTGCTTCTTCACTTGTAAATCTATACATACAAAGAGATAATAAAAAATGTTCTTTTTTGGGTGAATGGGTGTTTTCCTTAGTCAAACCCCATGTTTGGTAATTAAATGTTGATAATGAAATAATGACAAAATGAGAATCGACGAATGAACACTTTCTTGATACAACTCACCAAACCATTAATGGCCAACCTTAGAGAACTGAAATCAAACACACCACTCTAAGGCTTGGATGTTGCATGAATTGGCTTGATTTATCAATTTATTTCATGCTTGAATTCTTGCTTGAACACTTGAAATCTACATCACAATGTTAGGTCCAAAACATGTCATGAACACACATGAATTTTGACATAACGAGATGACCTTGTTTGCTATTGTAGAAGATTGATAAATCTTCTCTTCCATGATCTTGACAATATTTTTTTCTCATATGAAATATTGATTGTGCAACATATATTTGAATTGATAAAATAACTATGTATCTATAGGTGTTTATCTAATTTCACAAAAAATAGATTCTAAAAGATGACACTTGATATTTAAATGAGAATAATTAAAATTCTACCAAAAATATATTAAAATTTGGGACCTAAGACTTAAAGGGTACCCATTTTCCCTTTGGTGAATGGGTCTTAAGACCTAAGTCCAAGACACTGAATTTCAAAGGTGTTTTAATTAATGTTGGCAATAATTTAATATAAGTTTCCCTTTCAAAAAAATGGGAATAATAATTCTTTGGAATGCATAATTTGGTCAATTAGAAGCTTAATTATGTCCAATTAATTAAGGGGATATAAAAATAGTGCATGAAATTGTAAAGGTATATAATGTTCTACACTACAACAATAGCAAGGAAGAACTTATAGAAAAAATATTTATGAATAAAAAATTGATCTATTTGGGGTACCCTATCTCACCTTAAATAGTTTAAAGAGATCCATAAAATATATATTCCATAATTGAATGACTTATGCCTAGGAGTGTTCATCGGGTTTAAAGTTTCCATGGTTTATTTAGCTTTTATTGTAGATTCATTTGAAATTTTAGTGGGATATGTGCATGCACAATTGAAACCATAAGGGGAGATAGAAATTTTGAGGTGTAAAGGAGAGGATTCACTACCCTCAAGTTGATAGGGTCTCAAAGAGAAAATGGACCTCAGTTACCTCAAAGATGAAAGATCAGGTGACAAGATGAATAATGAAGAATGTTTGTACAAGTTAATGGAACTAAGACTAAGTTACAAATGACAATAATAATAAAATCACTTAATTACAAAGATGAATGAATGAATTAAAATCTCAATTTTACATAAATGGAAAGTATAGAAACTACAAATTTTACCATAAAGAGGATTAACTCTTGGCCACAAGTGATAGTGGGTTGTGGGGACATCTATACCCCATGTTGTCATCTCTAATGAAACAAGGAATAAGAGAGGAAAACCAAAAAATTCTAGCTTCTTAAATTTGTAAATATACACACAAATAAAACAATATAAATGTTGGGGGTTGTTTTAGGTCTTGCCTCAATCAAAACCCCATTTTGGTGTTTCCACCTCCATGGACAACCACACAGGATTGAGATAGATAAAAATGTATAAATTAAAAGATGTGTGATACAAACAAACCCCTCAAACGAGGATAACCCCTATCAAGAATTAGATGTGTGATAGAAAGAAACCCCTCTGGGAGGAGAACCCCTACCATGAATAAAATAAATGAGATCAAATAAGCAATACCAAATAGAAGAGATAAGATAATAAGAGATAATTACCAATAGTCCATGGACCTCTCTTGGATTGATAAACATGATGGATTAGCATGAAAGAGAAACATGGACTATTGCTTGAGAGAGAAATATGACAAAGATTCATGATTAAAGTGTAATAAAATGAGAAAGATCAAGATATAATGAGATAAAATTAGAATGAATTACAATGAGAGTGAAAAATGAGGTTTTGTAAGGCTACATGGGCGGTAGGATCCATTACTCACTTGTTTCTTCCAAAATGATATGTGTCATAGGGAAAAAACATGAAACATTGGAATTTGAATCTAATTTTTTTGGGGACGCTAGCACATTTTAGAGATATCTACATGTCGCACAAGTGTCCCATCAAGACTTTGCACATGTTAGGCATTCAAGTTGCTAGTGCCTCATCATTGTTTCCTATGAAGTTAGAATCATGAAATTTTGACTTATAGGTTTTTGTCATAAATACAACAAGCCTAAATACACAAGTTTGAGATTGTCACAGGGTGCAATTTTACAACACTACATTTTTTCCCCGCTTTAGCAAGCTATTTTTTGAGAAAAATTAGCTACACTAAAGTAGTTAAGAAGATATTGATGCTAATTTTGAAATTTTACATTTTTTTGCAAAAAAGGTTATTGTAGAGGCTGCAAAGGTCAAGAAAGCATATACCAATAATGCCCTAACATTCGATCTTGATGAAAAAATACAACATATAATGTGAAGTTTGGTTCTAAAAAAATAAAAATCAGGTCAAGGTCGAAATCAAAAGACACTACCATGATGAGAAGAATGCTTTAGGAAAGTTTTGTTGAATTGAAAGAAAAATTTGATAAAGAGGTGAATATATTCCACCTTCTATTTTTTCTCCTAGCCAAGTTGGTGAAAAAAGGTAGGTGGGAAAAGGTGATTTTTCCATGACAAATGGGAAAATTTTTCCTATATGTGCTTGTTGTGGGCCCATGGAAGGTCATTTTCACTATTCACTATGAGGATTTTATTGACTTTTTCAGAGAGTTTTCAACTAAATTTCTCATAGATGAGACTTCTAGCTACTGACAACTGAGTAGATATGGTCCATCATGGAGAGGGATGAGCCACTAGATGAGGTACAAGAAAATATTTCCCCTAACCTTTCACTTTTGAGCATTTTTTTATTATAGGTATCACAAGCAACACAGGTGTCCAGTTGACATGACAGTGTCCTATGAACATGATAGCATCCTCTATGTAATAGTCCATCTACTACATTGGCATGCAACCTACATGCTATTGTTGGTTGATTAGGCTTTGAAATCCAACATTCCATGCAGATGTTTGTGTAGTGTGATACCAGGTTAAAGATTGAGAGAAAAATATTTAGAAGGTATAGAGTAGAGATATAGAGTAAAGATGTAGAGCATAGATGGATTTCCTTGACATTTTTTTTAATGGTTATGCAGGAGCTACTTGAGATCTATGAGCATGGCAGAGGTGTTATCCTAGTGTTCTTACAAATTTGTATTGATCAGATTGCCGTTCTTGATCATGGATTGTTGTAGCGAGACGAGTTGTAGTGGGTGTGCACCATGCCCAAGATCCACTTCCATGCACCAATGTTGATTGTGTTGATGGAGAGGTGGGACAAAAACACATCATGATTTCATCTCCCAATAGGTGAGATGACCATCACACTCGAGGATTTCTATTGTATCATCTAACTTCCCATCTATGGAGAGTGAGTGGCTTATGAGGAGGGCCACTCAAGCCAGGATGTGCATGTGACATAACATCATTGCATTGACTATTTTATTCCTTATGATACCTTTGACAATATTTATATGAGGTGGTCATAGCAGGGTCGTATGGTAGTACCAATTTTATATCACATTATGATCATGATGGTGGCACTATGTGTTACTATTGATGGGCGAGGCTCTCACGTTCAAAGGGGCCTTGTCCATTAAATTCATGCAATGGAGAAGTGGAGGAATATGTACATCTAGGGTTGGAGCTTGCTTTCTCATATCAACATGACCTTTAGTGATATGTGTTTTAGGAGTATCATAGCATCACCACCTACATGCTTCTACAAGTGTGGGAATTTGAGCATATCACATGTAGATAACCAACTAAATATAATCGAGGTGTAGCAAAGGATCACTCACTATTGTGTGACTAGAAAATTGATGAATCTATTTTTAAAAATAATTTTTTGATAGTTTGAGGAGCAACAACATTTGTTGGTGAATGTATAGGCAGATGGTAGTTTAACTATTCGACAAGAGGCAACTGCAGAGGGTGCAATGGGACCAATTCCTAGCTAGCCATTCAAACCATATAATTGGCACCAAGTCACACAATAATTAAACTAGGTCAAAATTGTACCACCAGTTGCATTGATGTATATATGATTGCACAAGAGTGTGGCCAAAGTAGGATACCATCCTCATCCCACCATCATTGATGTCAGATTCAATGACAACAATGGTGAGGATGAGGAACTTTTGGAGTCCCTTGCAACTGATGACATAAAAATATCAGTTTGCTTCGCCAATTGGTGGATGACAACAGATCCTACAAGTATTTCCCAATAGATTCCTTTGTTGCTGATGTTTGTGCTCAGAGGAATGATGTTGAGGTGACCAAGAGTGGAAAGAAGGAGGACAAGGTATGGTGGCACATAGCAGCATTGGCACATGCTCTTGTGGTCTTAGTTATAATGTCTAACATCCAATCAATCGTACCACCTTTTGTAGTGGCTACAAGGTTGAGCATCGCTTATATCAACACTGTTCCCCTAATCCACATTGGTAGGAAGGGGAGCCATGTACACATTTTATTTGGTATACATTTTTCAAATTATTTTTTCCATTAAATGCTCTCATATGTATATATATAGGCTTTGATGATATGGTGTTGATATCATCCACTTTCTCTCTGGTTGTAGTGTTCACACAAGAGTGGCTCAACTTCTTTGGTTGATGTATTTTAGAGGTTGTCCCAACTGTCAAGATATGGGGATCGGTCATTGATGCCTATAGGTCACCCACAATAGGGCATAATACACAACTATTTAATTTTTGAGTTTTTTTGAGGATATCCTATGAGGAGAGCCAGGTGGAGGTTTCCAAGTGCTTTGTAGAGTTTTCAAAAATGACCAAGAAATTAGATTAGAGGGATGCAAAGCTCCATACTATTCTTGCTAAGAGTGTCAATTAGGTACATGATGCTCTACAAAGCCACACCGATGACCTCACAAGATAGGTAGAGGTTACAAGGATAACACTCATTGATCTCTAGCATCCTCAAGTGCACTATTTGAGAGATGAGCTAGTAGCAACACGAAAATGGGAGAACATGCTAACAAAGCATGTCATGTCCCTCAAAGATCAAGTGGGAGAGTTATGTGGGGAGCTACAAGGAATTCAATCATGGAACATGTCCATGTCTCGAACACACTAATTTCACTCGCATGCCCCCATCTAGCAGCCACCTCCACCACCACTAGCGCTAGAAGGCTTAGGGAGTCATGCCTCTAGTGGCTAGAAACATTTTTGTTGTATCATATCATCATTTATATATTTTTTTTGAATGTATAGATTCATATATAGATATATAGAAACCAAACATTTTCATTATGGTGTGATACATTACATGACATTGTTTTGACATATATATGATATTTTGGATCGACATCATGTGGTATCATGTGTATGTTTTCCTTTCATGTATGACTATGCTATGGATGTATTTTTATTGATGTATGCTTACCTTAGATTCTATCATGATTAATAAACACACATTGGATGTATGCCTAATTAAATATAATGATGATCTAATTGATGTTTAATGATATAGATAGAATGTATGGATAAAAAAATTAATAAAACACAATGCATTGATACGTAGTTGTATCAATAGGTTATTTTCCTAGTTTTATCAATGATTAGATCATAAACATAAAACACAAAGAAAGTAATGAAATACAAAGGAAAATAAATAAAAAACACAAAATGGAACAAGCTCACCAAGTGTCTTCAATCTCCATGGCTGATCTCCATTACACCTTCTAACTTGCTAGAAAGATGTGTTTCCCTCAGATTCAATGTACGAACAATTTAATGAAAAACACAATGACAAAGTCCTAAGCAAGATTTTGAAGGATTTAAAATGACTATAATTCTACAATGCAAATGATAAACATTGAACTAATGTCTAAACTATGCCAAAATAAAGTCTATGACAAGAATGTAAGATTTCCTAAGATTCAACAATTATGCCAAAATGAAATATGAAGAAATTGTCAGCCTATGAAGTGTCATTCTAAAATGTGAGCAAAATTGTCATTTTATAGAAAATCCAATTTTGGACAGACAACCATGATTAAAAGTTGACAGAAGCCTAAAATCAGAGGTCAAAATTGCATGTGACAATCCCTAATTAGGGTTAGGGAAAGATTGTTAAATGAGTGGCCAAGAAGTCATTTGATAAAATCAAATCAGTGGTCAAGAATAAATGTGATAATTTTCAAAAAACATAAAGATTTTTGAAAATCAAGAAGATAAAGACTGCTTGATTTGTAATATTCAAAAAATAAAGAGGATAAAGGTTGAACTGAAAAGAAGTTTTGAAAAATCAAGAATTTCCTCAATTACTTGATTTTTGGAAGAAGATTACCATTTTGAATTAAATTAATTCAAAATATGGATTTTGTGTAACAATAAATAATCGATTTTTAGATTATTTACCAAAATGAACTGATAGTCAAGAATGTGATATCATTTTAAATAATTTCATTTATTTAAAATGAGGTAAATGTTAAATTTTGCAATTAAATAATTAAAGATAATTATTTAATTTACAGGATGTGACCAATAATTAAATAAATTAATAAATTCATTTAATTATGAGAATTAGTGACATTAAATAAATAAATAAATAAAATTCGTTTATTTAATAATCAAGAAGACATACATGAACAACGGTAATTAAATAAATTAATAAATTTATTTAATTGTGGGAAGATTTAGACAATTAAAGATTTATTGAATAAATAAATATAATTTATTTATTTAATAATGATGAAGAATACAAGAGATATGAATTAATTAAATATTTATGAAATATTTAATTAATAGTCGAATGTGGACCAAGGACATAATTAAAATGTCATAATTATGCTAGGACGAAAGATGAAAATTGAAGTTTGCAGGCCTAGGTCATTTTGATGTGTCTACATTTTGCCCCTCTTTTTCATAATGTAGCATGTCGCATTGTGAGAAATAAAATAAGTCAAAAAATTCCCCAGTATAAAATACAATGAGGAAAAATGACGAGGGTTACGGTATGCCCCCTCAAGAGGACAAATGGGTTTAGAGAACATGAGTGGGCTCTTGAAATGGACGAGAAGACTAGAATATGAAGATACAAAGAAATGTTAGTGCAAAAGATATGGATGATGATATGGATGCAATGCCTATATGAGATGGGTGAGAGAAGATGAATAAAGACAAGTCATGAAACATCGTTGCTCCCCTAAATCCTATTGCTAGGACATCCTTGAGGAACTAGCAACATGACTGCCTAAAAGAGACAAGATGAGACAATCATCATGATATGTCACTGCTTTTTTAAATCCTATTGCCAAGACATCGTCAAAAAACTAGCAGCATCATGAAAAATAAAACCAACCATCATGATACGTTGCTGCTTCTCTAAATCCTAATGTTAGGACCTCACTGAAAAACTAGTAACATGATGAAAAATACAAAGACAAGATAAGACAATAATGATACGTCATTGCTTTTCTAAATCCCGTTCTTAGGACCTCATTGAAAAACTAGTAACATGATGAAAAAGCCAAAGACAAGTGCCAAGTGTTTACCAAGTGTGTCTGAATGCCGAGTGTTTTGATATCAAGATGTCAGGTTTGAAGATATTGATATGTCAGGGTGTCAAGGTTCTAACGATGCCAAGATGACGAATGTTGAAGATTGCCAAATTCAGGAAGAACGCATCCTAAATAATGTTGATGTTGAGAGGGTTGATACCTAAATGTCCAAAGGGATCCCTCTAAAGGCTAGTGACAGTGATGAAGCCTAGGAAGGACACATCCTAAGGCATAAATGATAGAGCGATTCTTCAGAAGGATGCATCTGAAAGATATTGATGTTGAGAGGAGTCATCCTTAAATGTCAAGAGGATCCCTCAAAAATGTCGGATGACAATGACGATGCCTAGGAAGGACACATCCTAAGGCATGAATGAGAGATTTTTTCTTCAGAAGGACACATCTGAAGAATACTGATATCAAGAGGAGTGATCCTTAAATGTCAAGAGGATCCCTCTAAAATGTCAGATGACAATGACGATACCTAGGAAGGACACATCCTAAGGCATAAATGATAGAGGCTATTCTTCAGAAGGACACATTTGAAAAGATAACCAAGAGTTAACAGTTTGACTGGTTATGATAATGTAACTTGTTTTGACCAAATCTAACTTGTGTCGACCACATGTTGATGTTGTCATGCCAGTGTAATTATCATGTTTGAATAAATGGTTGCCATAATTTGGTTGTAGTATTTTGTTTATTTTGAGATGACTTGTTTGACTTAAAGAATTTTTGACATGTGTTCCAATGTAATGTCATGAACCCTAATGGACTGACCTAGTGTGGCCTCAGGGGCTCATAGATAGATGGCCTTTCCTATGTCATACACTTAGAGACCTTGTAGTTCAACACGACCAATGACTTTGTCTTGATGACCAAATATTAAGTCATGATTTTATTTTGACAACCCAAAAGGACTAACCTAAATGTCTCAAGGAATCATCGACTGATTGGCCTTTCCTACATAGCAAATGCGCAGAGATAGCGCAGTTTGGACAAATGACAAAGACTATTTGATTTGATGGACTTGATAAGGAATGACTCTGTTTTTGCATTTTTTGGACATTTTGACTTTGTTGGGGTTTCTTCAGGACGCTTTTTGATTTTTAGGTCTTTTTTTAGGACATTTTACAATGTTTTTGTCTTTTTTCAGCACTTTTTGCAATGTTTTTATCTTTCTTTAGGATTTTTTTTTATGTTTTTGTCTTTTTTCAGGACATTTTTTTATGTTTTTGGTCTTTCTTCAGGACATTTTATGATGTTTGTCTCTTTTTTTTGGATTTTTACATTTTACGAGGACCATGAAAAATGCATGTGAATGATGTCTATGCATGAGAATCCAAGGACAAACATGATTGTGCCCCTAGTTAAGCTGAATACCAATTGATAGGTAATGACAATGCTATTTGACATGGAAAGGACACATCCCAAAACAATGTGAGGATGACGATAATGTGACGAAAGGATTAAGGTCTATAGCCGAGCCAGGAAAATAGTCAAGGAATGTTTTGGATGATGCAGTAAGATACTGAGCAAGATTATCTTGATTAGACTTATTGTATTTGGAATGATGTCTTTTCAGGACTAAATCGGATGATGGAGTATTCTTAGACCATTTGACAAGGGAAAGCCAAGATAGGTGACATACATGAAAGGATGATAGGTGGCCTTGGTAAAGGATAGGAGACATAAGACTAAAGGAATTCTCATATGATTTTGAAGGACTATGTCACATAAGGATAATGAGGTTATGAAAGTAATGACATGACATTTTGTGAATTGTATATGAGCAAAGGATAGACATGTCAAGAATTTTCCCAAAGCATGATTTATGTGTGCTAGTTTTACGTCAAGACCAAGGTAGGTGGGAAGATGGAAAGAAATGATATGAATGAAATGGATGGGTGTAAATGTCATGAGGAAATTATGATAAATGAGACGACTTGTTCCCAAGTGCAAAAGTGCACATAGATGATTTATTTTACAGATGACGCTTGTTTGCTAGGTTTTCATCATGGCACTTATCCAGGGTGCCTATCCACCAGGTTTCCAACGTTGGATGAAATTTTTCTCTTTACTATTTTCTTGAATTTTTTGATTTTTTTTTGGTGTCACTAAAACACCTATTTGCCAGGTTTTCATTAGGGTGACATTTTTTTTTTGTGTATTTGTATTTTTGATATTTCTGGATAGCCGTGATGCATTAGATGACCATTGATTGTTTTGAAGTTGTTGATGGTTCCAATGTAGAGACTGGTGCTATGATATGCCAATAGTTTCCTTTCTAAAGTAATTGCCTTGTCAGGATCATAGCACTTGCATACAACTGATTGATGTCATTGTGGTCCTTTTTGATACTAGAGTTGTCTTTATCAAAATACACACATCGTGATAGAGTGCCATGAGAGTCCTTTTGGTAAAGAGTTGCTTCCATGAAGTGACAGATTTGTGACATGGGATCTTTGGACTTTAGACGAGATGTAGGATTATGACGGATAATGGTGGACGTGGAAAGGTTGTTTGGATGTTTGGATTAATCACTTTTTATTTTCCAAACTTGGTATGGTGGATGACGGATTATGGAGGGATATTGTTTGTAAGCAACACCTTTAGATGCCTTGTTTGATGACCATTTTGAAGGAGGTGGGAATTTGTTGTATGTGGGAGTCCTCTTGTCTTGTGGCTCCACATTGTAATTAACTTTTTCTTTTGACATATTTTCTTTGCTTGATCCACTTTTCTTTGGGATCCATTTTAATTTCATTTGTCCACTTGTCTTTTTGTCTGATTCAATGTCCTTTGACATTTGATTTTTGACTTTGTAAGACTTTTGTTTTTGTTGGTTCCAAATGAAAGGTTTATTTATGATGGAATGACGGTTTATGGTGTGCGTGGAGGGGGTGTTGGCAACAACCTTATGACAAGGATTTCTCATTGACTCTATTTTGACATTTGTATCTAACAAGGGTTCCCCCAGTATCAAGGAGGTTCCACTGACATCGTTTGATTTTCTAACTAAAGAATAGCCAAGACCTTGGTGTCTGTAATTTTCCTGAAGTTGTATTTGTTTTTGAATTCCTTGCTCATGTATGCTTAGTCATTTTCCTTGATATTACATGCTTTGATGGATTTTGTTTGCGATGGGGTATTTATTGTTTTGAAAGCAAGATGATAACCCATCATGATGTATGTGGACATTGTTACTTAGAATATTCACATCTGCAAGGAAGCCTACTCTGACAAAGATAAATGACCCTAGTTGATAAAGTGTCTTAGCTTCATTGTCATGTTGGACATATTTTTGACTGATATCTTTGGTATGATCTTGTGATATGTCAAGTTTAGATGATTCTATTGGTGCTTCCAAGTTGATGTTGAAGCCATCATTATGGTCAGTTTCATAAAGTCTAGTAAATTCAGCTATAGCTCAATCATTTGCAAATATGTCCATAATGGAAGACTCTTGTTGTTGAGGAATATTGTTTATGTGTGTCATGGAGGCAAGTGTCTCATTTTGGAAAGTGTCAATAGTCGAGGCCTGTATAGGGTCGGCAAGTGTTTGATCATGAATGGCATAAAAATCAAGGAGTGGATCATTTTATACTTATTGGTCAATGGTAGGGTCTTGGTCAAAGATGGGGTTGTCATGGATGATATAATTGGGATTGAAATATTTGTCAAGGGTAGGTGTATTTTGGATTTCATGATTGTCTTGAAGGATTTCTTGGATGGACTGAAAGATAGGGTCATGGGATGGACTACCTTGTTCTTGACAAGAGGGTGATGTTATAATATCATGCTTTGGGCTTTCAATTTTGACATGTATCCTCAAGTTTAGACAATGGGATTTGAATTTGGACTATGATAGAATTTGCATGATTAAACATGGCTTGTGAGGGAGTGATTTGAAAAGGATTAATGGATGAATGACTAGGATATGACAATGGGACTTGGACTAGACTAGTATGAGGATATGACATGGGGACTTGGACTAGACTAGTATGTGAGGGACTAGGATAGGACATGGAGACTTGGACGAGACTAGTATGAGAAGGACTAGGATATAGCATGGAGACTTGGACGGGACTAGTATGTGAAGGACTAGGATAGGACATGGGGACATGGACTGGACTAGTGGATGATGGCCTAAAATATGGCGTGGGGACTAGCACTAGATTAGTTGGTGATGACATAGGATATGATATAGAGACTTGGATTGGACTAGTGTAAGGTTGATTGAAATAGGATTTGGAGACTTGGACCGAATCGATATGGTATGATGTGGGGACCTGACATGAGTTGGTAGATAGTTGATAAGGTATGTAGACTTCGACGGGATTGATAGGTGTTAAGGGCTAGAATATGACGTGGAGGTTTGGAATGGACTAGTGGATAATTGGCTTCCCTTGTCAATGTTAGGATAAGGGTGATAAGTGGACGTTTGTTGTGAATTAATGGAAGGATTTATGTTAAGTGACTGTTGATGGTGAGGGTAGATGGATGGAGGTCCCAAATTATTTATGTCAAAGCCTCATGGTAACTTAGCCCCTTGGTCCAAAAGCATGGCTAGATACCTTTGAGGTATGTAAGACTAAGTTTTCGACAAAGGAGGCTATATCAAGATTTTGCACTGTAGCTTCTAAGTCTTTTGCATATACTCATCGATTTTGGCCTCTTTGTATGAATGGTTTAGAAGGATTTCGTGATGAAGATGGCATGTTCATGGAAGATTGCATGTTCATGTTGTGAAATGGGTCAAAAAAATTCCAATGTTGGTTTGTGTCATAAGTGTTATTATCGATGTTGGGATTGAGATCTTGTCCAAAGTTTTCCATTTTTCCTCTCTGTCTTTGAAGCCTAGTCTCAACCATAAAAGGGGATTGCTCAAATGAGGATGATAAGAATGAAAATTGAATGCCAGGATGACGCTAGCTTATGTTTTTGGATTTTTTTTTTTTGATAAAGGATGACAATGCAAGACTATGTTTTTGGATTTTCGATAATAAGGGATGACAATGCGACAATGTTGTCTAAAGGATGTGGCTAATGTAAAATGAATACTAGGATGACAAGTTATGACACTTTTTTTTTGTTATTTTGGAATAAAGGATGAAAATGCAAGGTGATGATGATGTTTTCCTAAGGAAATGATTAATGCAAGATGACAAGGTCATCAAGGCCAAAGTGCCAAATGAGGACTAAGATGATAATGTTGAGTAAGGACTAAGATGATTAATGCAAAGGCTAAGTTCAAAATGAGGAATATAGATGGACAATGCAAATTCTAAGTTTAAAATGAGGACTAAAGATGGACAATTTTTGGAAAAAGGTTTTGCTTAACCACTTTAAGCTTGACTTATGTCTCAATTTAGGTTATCAAGGGACTTGCTAAGGGGACTAAATGATAAGGTCGAAATGACGAGTGAGCCTGCCTAACTAGACTGTTGAGTTGGAGGTTCTCACAAAAGGAAAATGACTGAAAAGAGGAATAATGACTATGTCCCAAGATAACCTAGTTTTGAAATAATGGTTTTGCAAAGTATGGTGAGTTAGCCTAATCCAAAGTCTGCCAAGATGAGACCTAAAGACAAGTTTATGCTAGAAATGACGATTACGAAACCTAGGGAATGCAACTAAGATTTGTAAACCTATGGTCAAAATGAAAGCTAGTGAATGCAATTGATGACTGTTTTGAGCAATTTCAATTTTGGTTTTTTGACAGAGACCTCTAAAAAAAAAGTTTTGATAGTAGGCTAAAATGTTTGGACCTGAAGTTTTGGTAAAAAAAATCCAATTTGTTTGAAGTTGATTGCTTGTTTCCAGATGTGTGAATGTTGTTTGTTTCATTTTAGTATCTAGAAAACACTTGGCAAGCATGATATTTTGAATGTAAACAAACACAAAAGAGAACAAGTACAACCCTATGGTTAAGTCAGGATAATATCTGCTAGATTCCACATGGTTTTTCCTAATTGCATATCAGTAGCGTGTGAATTCAAAAGCTTGGTTGCACATTCTCCCCCTTACAATGCACTCTCTTCTTAGGCCAACCAAGCTTCCAACCCCCATGAAACTCCCATGGAAGATTGATCACCTCTACTATAGACTACGAAGATGTGGATTCCTTCACATCGATCGATGCTGCACTAGCAAATAGAAGGTTTTTGGCTACTAAACAATGGTGTTTAATTTGGGACCCCCGTTCGAGTGGCCATACATGGGGAATAAGACTAAGCTCCATTTAGGAGGCACTCTAGCCTAATGAGGTTAAGCCCAATAGGATTTTGGGGAGTACTACTTGGTTTGTATGACACATCTACACTCGTAATCTTAGGTTTTCCCTTAATATTCACAATTATATACTAGTTGGGGGTAGCTTGGCTTTAGCTCCATTGTCAGTTTGAGTCACCTAGAGGTGATGAAATCCCTTGGTAGGCCCAATTTCTAGAGGCAATAATCACTTCTCTTACACCCAGGATCGCATGAATGCACAAGGGGAGAGGATACTTCGGTTATTGCATCAAGGTTACATAGGGACAAAGTGGGTCTAGCTTTCTGATCACCTAGTTTGCATAGGGTGATAGCATAGTTTCCTACCACTTTCAAACACAGTCAGACAGATTTGAAAGCATGTTCATTTTATTACACCAAATGAATTTTTTTCTAATCTAAAAAATCACAAGCATAATGTTTAGAAGTGATAGTCTTGGACACTCGAACCTGCAAAATCTCAAATTAGAAGTTTGACCAAGTTATCTTGGACCCACGAAATGTAAATGCCACACGTTGCCAACAAGGATTAGTAACCAAAAATCTCTAATCTAAAACATACAATATGTTAAAATCCTAAACTAAATTAAAAAGTTAAAAATCTAAATTAAATTAGAAATTAGAAATCTAAACTAAATTAAAAAGTTGAAAAAAAATCTAAATTAACAATCTAATCTAAAATATAATAAAATCTAATTTAAAAAATCTAATCTAAAATCTAATCTAAAATCTAAAATCTAATAAAAATCTAATATAAAATCTAACTAAAAGCTAATTTAAAAATCTAAAAAAAATCTAATTTAAAAATCTAAAAAAAATCTAAAGAACATCTAACTAAAAAAGCTAATTTAAAAATCTAAAAAAAAATCTAATTTAAAAATCTAAAAAATCTAATTTAAAAATCTTAAAAAAATCTAATTTAAATCTAAAAATCTAAAAATCTAAAAAAATCTAACTAAAAGCTAATTCAAAAATATAAAAAATCTAATTAAAATCTAATTAAAATTATGAAATATAAATTAAAGAATTTAATTCTAAACTAAAAATATAAAATTTAGTTTAAAATCTAAATTAAATTAGAAAAAGTTAAATTTAAGCTAACTTAGAAAGATTAAAAATCTTAAATCTAAATTTAAAACTAACTCTAAATTAATTTAAATGAAATTAATCTAAACTAATAAAACTAAAGCTAATGAAAACTAAAGTTAATGAAAATGGTATTTCCAAATGGGAATGCATCACAATAGGGTGTTTGCATCTCAAAATGTTGTGATTGCATCATTCTGTACTTGTACCTACAAAAATAAAAAAAGGAGACCGAAAACCATATAGAAATTTGCAAGAAAAACGTCGGGCTCACCAATGTATCAATGGGTTATTTTTAGGTAGGTTAGCGGATTAAAGCACAAAACAAAAACATGAATAAACTATGAAATACAAAGAAAGCAAATGAAATAAACAAGAATGATTATACTTGTTACTCATTGAAGCTTCCATGATTCACGTCCATAGCCCTTCTAGCTTGTAGCGTATGATTGTTGCCCTCAAATTTGTGTGTGTGAGCAAATGATTGTGACCAAGCCCTTTGCAAGTTTTGAAGGATTTGATGACTAAATGGCTATGAGAAATGACTATGCCTATGAGTAAATAATCAAAGTAAATAAGCTAAATGCAAAGTAAAATCTAAGCATAAATTTCTATAATAATGAAGTGGTCCCAAAATATGAGCAAAATTGACATTTTATAGAAAGCGCAATTTTGGATGGAAGGATGAGATTGAAAGCTAACAAAGCCTAAAATCAGTGGATGAGATTTCATGTGACAATCCCTAATTAGGGTTGGGGAAAAAATATTAAATGAGTGGCCAAGATGTCATTTGATAAAATCAAATCGGCGGTCAAGAATAAATGTGATAATTAGCCAAAAAGATAAAGATTTCTGACAATCAAGAAGATAAAGACTACTTGATTTGTAAGATTCGAAAAATCAAGAGGAGAAAGGTTGAACTGAAAAATAGATTTGAAAAATCAAGAATTTGCTCAAATACTTGATTTTTGGAAGAAGATTACCATTTTGAATTAAATTAATTCAAAATATGGATTTTGTGTGACAATAAATAATCAATTTTCAGATTATTTACCAAAATGAACTAACAGTCAAGAATGTGATATCATTTTAAATAATTTCATTTATTTAAAATGAGGGAAATGTTAAATTTGGCAATTAAATAATTAAAGATAATTATTTAATTTAGACGATATGACTAATAATTAAATAAATTAATAAATTCATTTAATTATGAGAATTAATGACATATTAAATAAATAAATAAAATTCATTTATTTAATAATCATGAAGACATACATGAACAAAGGTAATTAAATAAATTAATAAATTTATTTAATTGCAGGAAGATTTAGACAATTAAAGACGCATTGAATAAATAAATAAAATTTATTTATTTAATAATCATGAAGAATACAAGAGATATTAATTGATTAAATAATTCATAATTATTTAATTAATAGTCGAATGTGGACCAAGGACATAATTAAAAGGTCATAATTATGATAGGATGAAAGATGAAAAATGAAGCTTGCAGGCCTAGGTCATTTTTATGTGTCTACAGTAACATAAAAAATAACACATTTATATATAATTCTTAATAAAAATAATTAACTACATGCAAATGTTCACATCATAACACAATTTAAAAAGATAATGTGTTAATGATGTAATGTCATAGCATAATGGATTGTGATACTTGAAGAGGGATGAGCATCATGCACATGCAACATAGACCTTATGCATAGTATCTATGAAGATGCATTGTGTTAAGCGGTTCTTTTAGAGGATTACCATCCATAAATTATAATCTTATATGCTAGAACCATACATGAAGGTGGATAGGTAAGGACCTTACCAATTAAGGTTGAATTTCCCATTTTGAGCAGGTGGCACATTTACATTTCTTTATTTCTCCTAGAGAATGAGATCACCCACCTTAAAGGTACAATAAATAACACTTTGATTATAATTCCTAGAAATAGATTTTTGATAATCCTGAAGATGGTTGATGGCCTACAATCAATGCTCATCGTTAAAATCAAGTTTATTTAGATGCTCAACATGGTAAGTGTAATCATCAATTAATCCTTTATGAGAAATCCAAAGAGATTAAATTTCCAATTCTAAATGCATAATAACCTCAACATAGTACACAAGGTTTCATAGGTTTATACCAGTAGCTATATGAAAATTCATGTGATAGGACCATAAGGCATAAGTCAATTGAGTATGCTAGTCTTTACCATGTTTATTCAAATTTTTTTGAAGAATTAGAACTCAGGAGTTTTATTAGACACTTCTTATTGGCTATTAGATTGAGGATAGTAAGGTGTATGAAATTGATGTTGAATGTGAAACTTCTCAAGAATTTCTTTAGCTCTTTGTTCTTAAATGAAGTACCTTTGTTAGAAATAGGGTAGAAGGCAATCCAAAGTGAGCAATGATATTGTTTAGAAGAAAAATATAGATTGCTTCAACATTAGTAGATCAAAGAAGAATAGCTTCAAACCATTTCATAAACTAATCATTAGCTATGATGATGAAGTTATGTCCCTTACAAGAAGGTGATATTTTCCTAATAATATTCAATACCCATTTGACAAATGGCCAAGGAGATGTCTAATTATGAAGCTCTTCTATAGGATCTCAAATAAGGTTACTGTGTTGTTGGGATTAAGATATTTCTTGAAAAAAGTAAAGGAGTCTTACTCTATATTTTTGAAAAATATTCCATGTGAATAAGTTTACGCACTAAGGATTTACCACCAAATTTTCCACCCCTAGAGCTCCAATAAGCTTCTTGAAGGACAAGGGGTATTTCAGCCTTAGTGAGACACTAAAGAAGAAGACCATTGTAATATTTATGATAACTAACATTAGACAAAACAATGTAACAAGCTAAAAGCTTTCATATCTAGATGAAATTATTTTAAGTTACATCATGAGGAAAGTTTCTTTTCTTTAGATAATTATAGGTATGAGGGTACCATTCCCTTGAGTCTACATGAGAACACATGAGACTATCAAGTTTAGGTTAACCTAAGACAATGGGAAACTGAAGAATTTGGACCATAAAGTGGTACTCATCCATACCATTTCCTAAGGATACAAGGGGATTTTTTCTCTCAATTGAATCTGTGTGATGATTCTCTCTCTTGCAAACACTATTTATGGTAGAAGAAGAGAAAATTTGATCAGGTAAGGATAAAGCCAAATATCAATACTAAAATAGCTTACTCTGCTTAGCTTGATATATTCTCATGTGTTTATTTACAATGAGCTCATATACACCATGAATGTGGATATGTTTAATAATCAAAGCTATCATGACACATAAGATGGTAGTAAGGGCTTTGTATTCAATGATATAGTTAGTGCAATGCAATTCTAATTGAAAATATAGAGGAATTAGCTTTCCTTTGGCCAAGATTAAAAATACACATGTGAGTAAACCTATAGCAAGTCATCCACATCCCAATGTTGTACCATCTCTAGACCAATAGCAACTTTATCCTCTATCTAATCCCAAATCAAAGGAGTCTTACATGGTTTTCCATACAATTCCTTAAAAGGTGGCATGCTTAAGGAGCTATGATGCCCATTATTGTTGGAAAACTCAACCAAATATAAATACTCCCAACGAGATTTGTGATACATTACATACATTCTTAGCATATCCTCTAACACATGATTCACCTTCTCTATCTAGCCATCTATCTCAAGACGATAAGCTAAACTAAAGTTGAGCCGAGTGCCCAATGCATATTCTAGTGATGTCCATAATGTTTATTTGAAGAGTAAATCCCTATCTAATATAATCCTATAGGGGATTTTGTGAAATCTAACAATGTACTCTAGGAAGACCCTCACTACTACTAGAGTTATACATGTCATACGCACGGGTGAAAAATGGGCTACTTTGATCAAATTTTAAATAGTCACCATGATGACATCATGGAAACATGAGGAAAAAGTTAGACCAACAATAAAATCCATCGAGATGGTATCCCATTTCAACTGAAGAATGTTGTGTGGATAAAGAAGTCCTACTAGATGTTAGTGCTCATCCTTGACTCTCTAACACTCAAGGCATTGAGTCACAAAATCTAAAATGTCTCATCACATCCCTACCCAATGATATAATTATCTAAAATTGGCATGCATCTTTTTCACCCTTGGATGTGCTACATATAGTGCCTTGTGTTCCTCTAATAGAATTACTATGTGAAGACCACCCATGCTAGGTACATAGATATGCAATCTATGATGTAGTAAGCCATCATACTCCAAGGTATATCTTAAAAAATTACCCTTAAGGGCCCTCTATGAGTAGATCTCATGTTGAACAAACCTATGCCATTCATCCTCTGGTAGGTTCTATAGAATTTGACTCCTTAAATCAATGCTCAATGAAAACTTGTGCCACCTCTTTCTCAATGCATCTACAACCATCTTTTATTTCTCTTTGATGTAATTCATGTCAAACTTGTACTCGCATAATAAATACATCCAACCCCTTTAATGAGTGTTTAGATTTGGCTATGTGAATATGTACTAAAGGCTCTAGTGATCTAAATGCAACTCAAAGTAATGAGCCAAAAGGAAGTGCCTCCATAGAACTAGAGCATGAACTACCACTACTAACACCAATTCATGCATAAGGTAGTTCAACTTGTGAGTCTTGAGTTTTCGTTACTCATATGTGATCACTCTACCCTCTTGCATAAGTATGGATCCTAAACCATCAATAGATGTGTTCATGCAAACCATGAAATATGTTGATTGATCAAGAACTGCTAAGATTGGAGCACTAGTGAGATGCTCCTTGAGGGTCTAAAAGGCCCTCTCACACTGATTTTTCTACTCAAAATTCTTCCCTTTCCACTAAAGGGAAGGGTATAGGATGTCTAATCTTAGAGAAACCTTGTACAAAAAAATGGTAATAACTTGCCAAACCCATAAATCTCATGACCTCTGTTACTATAGTAGGTGCCAGCCACTTCATAAGAGCTCTAATCTTTGATGGATCTATAGAGATTCCATCGCCAGGCATAATATGACCAAGATAATGGACCTTTGGATGAAATAAAGAACACTTTGACAAGCTTCAATATAACTGATGCTCCTTCAAACATTGAAAAACCTACCACAAGTGACTCTCATGCTCCTCATTAGTATGTGAATAAATCAAGATGTTGTCTAGGAAAATAATCACGAACCGATCCAGAAAGGTACGAAATACTTTGTTCATGAGATTCATGAATAATATAGGAGCATTTGTCAACCTAAATAGTACAACAGTAAACTCATAGTAACCATACCTATTCATGGATGTAGTCTTATGAATATCTACTTCTACAATCTATGATTAATGGTATCCAGACTTAAGGTCAATCTTTGGGAACACTCTAGCTCCTTGAATTTGATCAAACAAATAATCAATCCTTGAGAGTGCATAATGATTCTTGATTATGATCTTCTTTAGCTATCTATAGTCTATACATAGATGAAGGGATCCATCCTTCTTCTTAACAAAGATGATGGGAGCACCCTAATGTGGGACACTTGGATGGATATGACCTTTATCTAGCAAATCCTCTAGCTACAACTTGAGTTCACTAATCCCATGTGTAGGCATTTTATAGGTTGCCCTCGATATAGACTCCACCCCTAGCACCAAATCTATGAAAAAATTGATCTCACAATGGGGTGGCATACTAGGAAATTCAGAAGGGAAAACATCAGAAAAATCCCTAAGAATAGGGTGGTTATCCAAAGATATCTCTATTGTCTCCTCATCCATATCCCTGAGGATGGTAGCAAACAACTGATATCCCTTTTGTAGACACCACTTCAATTGCATAGTGGATATCATGAAAAGGGAAATAGGACTCTCAACCCCTGTAATCACCATTGGTGAACCATTGTTATCCACACACTCAATCACCTTCTAGAAGTAGTCTACCATAGCCTAATGTGCATCAAGCCAATCCATACCCAAAACCACTCCATAGGAGCCTAATGGTGTGAGATGAAGGTCAATTGAAGTAGTCAAACCTCCAAATCAAAGGGGACAATTATGAACTATAGATTCTACTAACACCTTACCCCTAGAGGATAGCTCTACCTCCCACCTATCATCATACCTAGATTCCACTAGCATACTACCATCTACTATAGAAGGGGCGATAAAAGAATTAGATGCCCCATAATGAAACAAGATAGTAACTTTAGTATCACCTATCATACCTGGGGTCTCAATGATCATGGTCTGGTGCTCAGCTTGGAAGTTCTTGATCACCATGAATACTCAGTGGTACTTACCCACATCTCCTACTACCTTCTTAAATATTTCTATGTGTTGTACTCTAACAGTAGGACCATGAGGGAAATCCCAAGCTAGGTGCCCCACTATCCCACATGTGTAACAAGGACATCTAGAATAAACTTGAGGTGGATGTGTCCTAGTGAATTGTTAACCTCTAGTTCTAATAGAACCACTATGTCCTCCTCAACTAGATTGTTGTGAATGCACTTGGGTAGCACCATTTAACTAAGGATTTTGATCTCTACGAGGATCCTATGGTCACCATGGCCTATATTGGCCACCCTAAAATCCCTACTATGGCCTAGGCCTCTAACTATGTTACTATTGTCATGGCCTAGATAGTCTTGTTGAAGCCCTAAATCCTCCCTTTGAAGAAAGGGGAGGTTGTTGAAAACATTGTGATTGAGTACTCTAGTTGTGGTTTTGGAACTAATCATATTCCTCTAGGGACTTCCCATAAACCTCCTCCACTATGAGGGCCTTCTCTATAACAACTCAAAGGTTCTTTGGATCAGCCATACATATATGTCCTGATATGCCTACTTCAAACCCCTAATAAAATGGTTGACAAGAAGTTTCTCATTTTGGAGGTAGACCACATATTGTAGTAGCTCTAGAAATTGACACTCATATTGTGTTATCCACAATCCTCTCCTCTAGAGGTCATGTAACTAATCAATACAATGTTGCTTGAAATACTTAGATAAATAGCATGCTCGAAACCACTCTAAAAATTTGTCTCCCATGAGAGAGTATCAATAGATAAGTGGTGCTTGCACTCATCTTAGCACCACCAAGTAGAGCTTGTACCTCTAAGAAAAAGTATCACACATTCTTTTACATTGCTTGCATACACACGAAACCCAAATCACCTATCCAGATGAAAAATCTATGAATCATCCTCTACTCCATCTGTGGATCCCTTGAAATTAGGTGGTTTAAGTCTTAGCTTCTATCATAAATGATCTCTTGGATCTCAATATGCTCTATCCTTGACTACTACCTCCATAATGGGGAACCTGTGGTGGAGGATCTAAGTGGAATAATCCCCTCTCCCCCTCCTCATCAAACTCATTAGGATTGTTGAAGGGGACTCCTCTTTCTCTCTCTTCACTTTGACCCATGTACCTTAGTCAAGTGATGAGTCTACTCTGGTCTAGGGACCTCCTCTATCAATAGAAGGTAAGTGTGAATAACCCCAATAAAATCCTCTAATGCATGGAGGATCTATAAATTGAGGCTATATGATGGCTCATGCTATGATGACTCAAACACATTTGGGGGTGTCAATGGTTCCTATAATCAGTCTAAATCTACACCATTTCTACAACCACGTCCACAATCGAACCCTTGGTTACTCTACAACCTCAAAACCATCCTCCATGATAACACCATAAATATTTATTAGCCATGGTGAAACATATTCCCAAAGTTCCCAGTGTTGGAACCTAGACTCTGATACCAAAATTTGATGCCCAAATTTTGCACCAGGGGAAAAAACACAACTTTTTTTTTTTTTGAAATTACTAACAAATTATAGCTTTAAAGTATTAAACATGTAAGCTTTTAACAATATGAATGTTATAGATATCATTAGGACATGATAATTGATGCACTTGGAATGTTAGTGTAACCTTGAAGGTTTGCATAAGTTTGGGCTTCACCTTATTTTATAAACTATGTGAGTGGGTACACAACCCATTCTAGGGTCCCTTTTCCATAGACAGTTTCATGGTCAATTGCCACCCACTTAGGTAAAGCCAACAATCAAAATAATGCTAAGGATACCCTAACAACATAAGGGGAAAAGATACAATCCCAGACAATTTCACAAAATCAACCATGCTTAAAAAAAATTGATTAAATAAACTTAATACACTACATAATGAGAATGAAAGAATTTAATGAGGTTTGCATCGATGAGGAATTAGATGATAGTTCAGAATGCATATTATATTTATAAAAAGAATATAACCTGATCTATTTGGGTGATGATAATTGTGCATAACAGAAGGAGGTACTACACTTAATGTTGCAAAGAAAAGGAGATTAAAAGGGTGTGGTATGATTAGGCATCACACATCGGCTAAAGAAAGGTTCTAATAACCTTCTATTTTTATACCCAAGTGAGAATTTAAATTTTTCCTAAGTTTGGGCATCATTATAATTAGTTCCATGCCATTTGTAAAGATGCATGGTGGCCTGAATCCTTTTCTTGTGAGAATATGGTAGAACTTCAAGGTTCAACATTTTCTCATACTGATAGCCCTTAATAAAAAGAAAGAACAGAAAAATGGTTCGGTATGATTAAGTGAGAAATTAGGCATCGATAATGCTTCATACCAGATGCCTCAATCAAAAGAAGGAAATGGAGAGGTTTTAAGTGTGAAACATCAAAATCTAGACATTAAAAATACCTCTTGTTGAATGCCTTGGTGAAAGGAGGATCAAATGGTCATGTCAGAAATGGAAGACATCTTGCATCAACAATACCCCCTTCCAAACACCCTTAGCAAAAGGAAGAAGCATGAAGGGATATGTACAAAAAAGTTGGACATTGGGAATTAGTAATACCCTTTGCTGAATTCCCTGATGAAAGGGAGAATGACCAAGTAGTTAAGTTTGAAAATTTAGACTTTGGGCATAGACAATACCCATTTCAAAATTCCCTAATGAAAGGAAGTGGAGCAACATGGTTAAGTCCAAGGATGTTGGATTTCAGGCATCAACAATACTCTTTGTTGAGTTCCTTGATTGGATGGAAGAAGAATGAAACAGTGAAGTACAAAGATGTCAAACTTTGGGCATTGACAATACCCTTTTTTCAATGCCTTGACCAAAAGAAAAAGATAGAAAGGCTTAAATCTTATATGTCAAAATTCAAGCATTGATAATTCCTTTTACCAAATGCATTAGGAAAGAAGAAGACCAAAAGGGTTAAGTCCCAAAATATATGACTTCAGGATTCAACAATAACCTTTGTTGAATGTCCTATTGAAAAGAAGGAAAAATAAAATTCCTAAGTCCAATAACTTCAAAATTTAGGCTTTGGAAATACCTTTTTCGGAAATCCCTTAACAAAGAGAAGGAAACCAAAATGGTTAAGTTCGATGACTTTAGACTTCGGGCATTAGCAATACCTCTTGTCCAATGTCATCAATGAAAGAAGGAAAACCAAAATGGTTATGTCCAATAACTTTAGACTTTGGGCACTAGCAACACCCCTTTCCAAATTCCCTCAATGAAAGAAGAAAAACCAAAATAGTTAAGTCCGATAACTTTAGACTTCGGGCATGGGAAATACCTCTTGCTAAATTCGCTCAATGAAAGAAGGAAAGCAAAAATGGAAAAGTTCAATAACTTCAAACTTCGGTATCAACAATACCTCCTACCAAATTCCCTCAAAAAAAGAAGCAAGAAGGAGGTAAACTGAAACCCCAATCTCCAACAACCTTAATGGAATTTGGAGTTTCACACTTCAGTGACTTGAGATATGTGCATTGGTTTGTGATGGTGAAGATAGGCTAATGGTAGGGGGTAAGGCCAATGGCCGAACCCTGATAGGTCATAAAGGGCTTACAACTTAGGTGCTCAGACTTGTTTATTTAAGTACATCTAAGCTCTCCAAGCATAAGGTAAGGGGGATTAATGATCCCCAACCCTTGACTAACATGAAAGTTGGTAGAAATGTATTATAATATGAGTAGCTTGCATTGAATTAAAAATGGTTGAACCATGAAGGGGATAAAATTTGTGACACATGGTGAATTTCAATTGCCTTAATTGATTCACATCCTTGTTGTGAATCTTTAAGGTTCAATGATCGCATTAAAACCATGTCACTTGAGCAATAAGCATCCACTCCACGTGTGATTACATACATCTCCAAGCAAGGTTTGGAGATATGATTCTGACAAGAGCAAGGTATATGACCTAAGTGAAAATATTGTTTCATATCTGATCAATGAGCTAGAGGAGGATGTTCATTAAATTTGGATGGTAACACAAAGCTCAAAGAGAGAAACCTTGATAGTGAAGAAAGAGTTAAAGGAGTGTTAATAGAACCTAAAATTCTAAAAGTTCCATTCCTAAAAAAATTGGCTCAGATAGGGATATGCCTCCCTAACACTAATGCACAAAGTACCTCAAAATAAATACGATTTTTTCCCAAATGAATATACCATTTCTTTCATTCACATGAAAAAATTCCATCTCTAATATCAAGACCGATACACTGAGCTAAAAAAAATTATAATGTCCTTTCAATTAAACAAAAGGAGTGAATTCAATTACAATTGTAGAACATGTATTTATTTACATAAAAATTCATTTGTATAGTAACAAAAATAAGCATATTTTCCCTCAATGAAGGTTCAATTTTAATGCAAGAAGGAAGAATAATACGATGCATATTTCCAATTTCTTCCTATCCTTACAAACATCAATTCTTTCTTTATTAACCCATCTTTCTTTTCCAACATGGCTATAACTAACTTCTATGCAACAATTAATACATCAATACATTTCATCCAATAAGAGGACTTTATTGCATTCCTAGACAATATGCATACGTTTTCCCTTAAACAATAATAACAAAAAATATCTCTTCGTACTATGTAACAACAATAAGTTCCCATATTCCATTTATTTCAAATACTTAAATCTAACACAATGCTTGAGTAAAGGAGTTATAAATCACTATTATGTTTACAGAAAAATAACATATAAATACATATTTCAATGATGGATCTAATGTTGAAAACTCTATATTTCACCATACAAAGGAGAGATGGTTTAATCCAAACTATAACTTGCAACTACTATGGACCTACACATATACACACACAAAGATCTTATCCCATGGCTATAGATAAGTTCACCTCTCAACCATAGGTTTTCTCACAAACCACCCCCTAGCTAAGAGGTAACCAAAGATATGCATACACATAGTAGTAACATACACAACCTTTTTCAAAACAACACAACCATATACTCCCTTCCTATATTACACATTAACAAGAGGATTCTATTAGAATCCCTAAATGGTGATAGAGGTGGACTACACTATCACATAGAGAAATTATTGTACAAAAGTCATAACCAGCATATCATTTTCATTTCCTTCCTTCTCAACAACTCAATTCTCCAATACTTTAGATACAACCATCCTACATACCCTCAACCTCCATACACCCATATTCCCATATTCTCATATTATCTTGGGTAATCATATCATTTTGCCTCTCCTTCTCAATGGAGGAACTTGGTTTCCCCATGGAGGTTGCTATTCATGCCTATCCCCTAATAAGGATGCTCTTCCCAAGTTGGGTCAGACTCTCCTCATACAACCCCAACCCAATTCACATATAAGTGCAAGAACACATAAAGAAATCTTTTCATAATGGAGTGTCAAAAAAAGTATCCCTTTTCCACACTTAATTTGGGAATAATTAATGATCCTAATGTTTCCTTAATTTAGTGTTGTAATATGTTTTTCTTATTCACATTAGGTTTAGGGCCCTTTTAATTAAAATGGAATTAATTATGTCATATTTAGGTTGTTGTGAAGTGTATCTTTACTCTTTCACACTAACTTAGGGCTTTATTAATTGATTCAGGTTAATTTCCCTTAATTTTCCCCTTTAATTCAAATCCAAGCCTAATTAAATGCAATTTTTGAGGGATTAAACCCAATTCATAAATGGCATTTCACAACACTTAATTTTGGAAGATGTGTGTCCCAGGTAAGTTAATTAGCACCCATTCACCATAGGGTGAATGGGTCCTCACTTAGTCATAGGACCCTATTTTTACATGATATTTCACCTTGTCTAATGTGTGTCCTAGGTAACTAGCCTAGGACACATTCTCCCTATGGAGAATGGGTCCTAACTTAGACCTAGGACCCCTCTTTGAAATATGTTTTTGGCGGTATCTTAATGATTTCAAATCCATAATTCAATGTCAGCTTGTGATATTTTAATTTTGGAAATTAATGTTAAGATATGTATAAATACAAGGCTAGTTCATTATGTTTCACCTAGCAAGTTGAAGTTATCATAAGATAATTCAAGTGAGCATTATCAAGAGCATTTCTAAGGAATTCAAGACCAGATTTATAGAAGATTATTATAGAAATCAATATTACATTGTCATGTCAAATATTTATTGCAGCATGCATGTAGTTTGAGCTAATATGATGATGTAGTGTTGAAGATCCATTCAAGCATTCAAATCCATTGTTTCACATCAAATTTTATGATCAATATCTAAATTCATTGAGGCCACTTCATGTTAGATTGCAGATTTATCCAAGGTTCAAATAAGGATTGGTGAGTTGTTACATTGCATTTGTTCATTCATCATTCCTTTCATGATTTTAGTGATTACAAGGTTTAATTATAAAAATGGGGTTTGACTAAGGAAACCCCTTATTCCCTAACAAACAACATTTTTCTCTCTTTCATGTGTGATTGCAAGTTTTAGGTTTAAGATCATTTAAAGAGAAAAATTGAAGAAAGTTGCAAAGTTGTCAAAGTTGTAGGAAAACTTGCTAAATCATGGAAACTGATCGACAAGTTTGATTTTTGTATTTTCGACAGTGAACGACTAGAAGATCTAGGATTGCAGACTTAGTAGAACAGAACCCAAAAACTAATTTTCAAGGGCCCTAGCCAGGACCCATTCACCATAGGGTGAATGAGTCCTTAGTGAGGTCTAAAAATGCATCTTTGGTGGTAGGTACACATCATTCTACCATTTCCACATCTGCATTTTAATAGTTAGTTCAACTATTTTTCATAGCTCTCTTCTATAATACACATTTTGAATGAAATAAGGAGAAATAGGTGCATCATAACCCCCTTTGTTTCATTTTTGTGAACCTACATCTATTTTTCCTCATTTTATTATGGTGAAACCAACCCTTTTAGCATTGTAATTATCTGATTTTGGAGTCCCCTTTCATCTTATATTTAGATCTTGCATTCATTTGCATCTCTTTGCATTGAAATAGGTCTCATTTAATGTGTCTAGTTTGCATTCAACTTTGCATTACATCTATGGTTTTTAGGATTGCATTATTTGCATTCTTTAAATCTAAAAAATACAAAAAAATAAGACATCTTGCATATCCTTTACATAATATTCTTGCATTTTAAAATTGAAACAAAATTGCATATCAAATTAGGTGTTCTAGGTTATCATTTTGTCACATTTTGTAGTTGCATTTCAACATTGCATTTATAGAAAATCAAACTAATTTTTTTTGTAACAAACCCGAATCTAAAAACCATTGAAAATCACTTAAAAATATTGTATAATTTTTTTTTCAAAACCCTCATCTAGGACCCATTTTTCTTAGGGAAAATGAGTCCCTAATTAGGTCATAATAAAAAAATTTGGGCATTAAAATATTCATTTTTGCATTTCTATTTGCTGATTTTATATTTTTGTTACTATTTGTAGAATTTATGTCTCATTAATTTGATCATATTTAGCTTAATTTGATAAATTTAGTGCATTGTGTGATTTCAAATATGCATTTACAATCCTTTATTTTCAGTATTTTGCATAGTGTAATAAAAAAATTGCATTTACACATTGCATTCGAGGTCATTACATTACACTTTACCCTCTTTCCATGTTGGGTTGGCATTGAGCTTGTGAAACTTGTATGAGCTTGAGAACTTGGTGTCCTATTAGTAATATTATTGTGAAACTTAATTTGAGACTCATGTCATCCCACGATACACCATTTTCCATGGATATTGGGTATTCTAACTCTATTTATAATAGTGTTGATAATCAACCCCTATGGATCATAGCATGCATACTTCATTTCCCATGACTTCCGTACATACAACCAACGTGCATGAGGTTAACAACAACATCCCTACAATGGCTAGTTGTACTCAAGCTTTGGGGTATACCCAAAGCCAAGGTTAAACTTCAATTCCACCTTCTACAATACCCATTTCCATTCCTACATACACTAGTACTCAAGTTACCACAACCATTCACCCTACTAGCAATGTCAACACTTCCTTAGGTATTTCCACAGGGAATCCTTATAGCTTTGTGCATTCATATACTATATCTTCTCAACCATCCTTCCTCACAAATTTAAAATTCACTTTCTCTCTATAAACATACACCACTCCACCTTATTCCCCTCCATATCATAATACCAACAATGAACCTATCATTAACACACTTTCTGTAAAACATGATATCCCTTCAACAAAAAATTGCCACCCTAAATCAAAACAACAATGGCCAATGTTCACAATCCATCAAAACCAATCCGTTATCCTAAGAAATATTGAGAACACAAATGCCACAATGTATAGGGGTTCCTAGATTTTAGGAATATGGTGGGGAAAGAGATTTCATTACCCATGTTTCTAATTACACAAACATATGTAGCAATTCATTTTTCAAGACAAACTCTTGGCTAAACTCTTCCCTAGATCCTTGAAAGATACTGCTTTAGAGTGGTTTTTCTCTTTACCGAATAATTCAATTTGTTCATTGAATTAACTTATTGATGCATTTTACAACTAATACCAAATTCATATGGGCCCCAAGAGGACTTTAGTTGACCTAATGAAATGTAAACAAAATGATGATGAGAAAGTCATTGATTTCACAGTGTGATATCAAATGCTTTATTCACCAATAAAAATTAAGATTCTTGATGCCGGCCTCTAATAAATGTTTATTGCCAATTTAAAAAACAAAATCCAAACCAAACTTGAAATGTTGAAATTCCCATCCTTTCCATAGCTATGTATAGCCCTTCATGATTATTAGAATTTGGTTAGTAGTTGTGATGCAAAAAATCTCCCTAGCTGTCCTAAAAAGTTTGAATCTACACCTCAAAATAGTTACCAACCTTCAAGAAATAGAATAGGGGCTTTTTACAACTTAACTCCTCTCAACCAAATCAACAAGTTGATAACCAAGTGGCTATCGTAAGGATGAAAAATCCTTTTTTCCTTTGGGGATGGGAGTAGAAAATTTACCCCTCTACCTTGTACCATTCATAATATCATGCTACAACTCATGGAAAAGAATATGCTTTCCTTACCTCCGGTCAGAGCTCCTAATCCTAGTAAGCCATTACCATCAAACTATAGATCATTTTTTTATTTACATTACCACCAACAAAATGGACACGATACATAATATTGCAAGTGTCTTAAACATCTTGTGCAAGACCTCATTGTTTCTAATCATCTTCTAATTGGAGGTTTGAATGATTAAGGTAATAAGTCCATAGCTCCTCCTAACCAAAACTTACAAATCTTTACGAATCCCATGTTGAAACACACTATTTCATTTGTCAAAGCTAGTGGAACAAAGAATGATGTGATGAATGATGACACAAATAATGAAAACACAAAAGATGACAATGAGGAAGAAATGATTAGAATGGTGTCATTTATTGAAGCTAAACATTATACATGACAAACAAAACTTCCCCTTGATATTTCTTTCTCACAAAATGAAATAATAAAATGTGCACCTGATGGTTCTCTTTACATATTCAGAAGAAGCAATGACAAGCCTACTAATGGGATATTAATTGATCTCGTCTGTGTTGAGAATGTGATCACTGAAGAATTCCTATTTGTGCATGAACTTTATCAAGATAGATATGAAAGACCAAAAGAATGGATCAAAAAGCATAATGGTTTTGCTTGCCCTATGATTGGCTCGATAAACCTCCCACTAAAAGTTGAACCAAAAAAATTAAATGTCTCATTCACAACCATCTCATCATCAGACCAATTTTATGTGAAGTTAGGCTATCCATGGCTTGACTCCATGAATTTCATTTTGTCGGTGGTGCATAAATGATTAAATTTTCCCTTTGGAAATGAAATATTTTCTATACATCATTTTTTCTTTAATCTCATGTCTTCCCAAGGAAACTTTTGATTGGATTTCTTTTTTCCCAAGCCTATTGAACCTATTAGACCTCGTGAGGACTAATTTTTGAAAGCATATCAAAAGTTTAAGGTGAAATGCATAGAAAAATTATCTCTTAGAAATATGCATCAACCTATTATTGAGCCACCTATCTTTGATGAACCAGTGATTGAACAAAAATCCCTTCCAAATATCCAAGAAAAACCTATGAGAAATCCTCCTACCATTTCCTATAAGAGACAATTTGGCAACCAAAACAATCCTGTTGTGCCTCCTAAATTCAAACAAGTTTACAAATCTAAAGAGAAAGTAGTTGAAACACCTCCTATGGTTCCTTCCATTACTCCACTAAGGTAAGAAAAGAAACCTATGGTTGACAAATCCGCTCCTACACAAATGTAAATTGACAAAATATTGAAATGAAATCAAAATGCTAGAGAGCATAAGCATAGACGTTGTGCTATTGCTCATATGTTACAATCTAAAGAAGAAAAGAACAAAAAAGAAAATCAAAATAAAAACTTTCCTAATGTAATACATGATGAATCTATACCCTCAACACAACGTAAACATGAAAAATTTTCTACATCATTAGACCTCTTGTTGTGGTTGATTTAGATGATGACATTGATATTGCAAAGATTGATGAACAAGTGCATAATGAGTTGAATTCATTGTTCTCCTCCTCTATGAGATTAAATGAAAATTATACTAATAAGAGTCTTGAACTTGGTGCTTCCCCTAGTTCAACACTTTTTGTTGTCCCTTTTGCTAGTTTCCCGCCTTCCGTATTTACTAACCAAGATTGGGATGTTGACGACCTGCTATAGGTTGACTTGCATGTGCCTTACTAGTCTTTTGCATTGATTTACTTTTTACATGTCTTTATGTGACTACATGTGTATAATTTGATCCCCCATGATGTTTCTTTTGGTGTATCTCTCTCTTGTTTTGTGCATTCCTCTATATATATCTACATTCTTCTATATGTCATAAACATTTTATATTTTTTGCTTGTCTTGTGTTTTCCTTTTAGGGATGATGCAAGGCGTTGAGACATTTAGGTCTCTTCCATGTTAACTCGAAAGGCCTTTTCTTTGTTTTCACTCTGTTTGTGTCATTCTTCCAATTCTATGAGTATTTGGGGAATGATGATGTTTTCGAGCTCTATAATAACATTGTAGTAAATATATATTGGTGTTGAATCCACAGACCCCTTATGTATTTGTGGGGGCAACTCCTCCCTCCTTTTTCATGAAGTGGCTTTATTTCAAAAACATATTACTTGGCATAGGGATTTCTGAGGAAGCGCTCATGTCTTGCGATTGAATATTGGCTACTTTAAACCAATTTCTCATAGCAATGGTGTTAGAAACCGCTTTAAAGTGGGGGCATACATTGACAATATCTTTCAACATTTTTCATGTTTTATGGTTTGATTTTATTTTTTCTTGTGATGCATGCTTTTCATGGTGGTTTCATTGGGTTTGATTTCCTCCAAGAGTACGATACTTCTTAGTATGCGACTTTCCTCTTAGTAGTGATGCAACAAACTACATTCCCTAAGTTGTGAAACTTTTATTCTTGACTTGTCCTCTCTTGGAGAAATTAGGCACAATGATCCCTAAGAAGAAGAGCTTACATGAATGAAGCAAGATTCTCTTGAACAAAAACCTATATATGTATAATGTTGATAAGTGTTTGGCATAATGTAGCTTGTTGACCTTGTGAAGCTCAAACAATAAATAAAATGCCACCTAGCATAACACACCTTGCACTGTGGTATCTTATTAAATTTTTTAGGAGGATAGCTTTGATATAGTATAGGAGCCTAATATGATTCTCTCATTTTCCAGCCCCATTTTTTTGTTATTTTGTTTTGTGGCACCTTATTCAAGTTATTAGAGGGAAAGATTTGGTATAGTTAGTATAATGAGAAGCCATTAAAGAGGCACAATGTTCTCATTGTATGGTGAGAAGCTAACACATCAGCATGACTTTCTCACTAAGCCACTTTATTGGAAGACTTACTTACTAGACAACCTAAAGTTCTACTACCTTAGAGTGAGTGCAAATCAATAGCTTAGATGTGTTCCACATTGTGTTGGACAATCTAGGCTTAATCTTCATGGCCTTTGATGTTGTATGATTGTGTATCTTTTCCATTGTTGCATACATAAGTGTCTTGAATGTCTAATTTCGTGTGAGTTTAACATAGAGTCATACTCTCACTAAAGTGGGGGAAAATGTAGTGTCTAAAAAAATCCCTTTTCCACACTTAATTTGAGAATAATTAATGAACCTAAGGTTGCCTTAATTTAGTGTTGTAATATGTTTTTCATATTCACATTAATTTTAGGGCCCTTTTAATCAAAATGGACTTAATTGTGCCTTACTTCGAGTGTTATAAAGTGTATATTTACACTTTCACACTAATCTAAGGATTTATTAATCGATTGAGGTTAATTTTCCTAAATTGGCACCTTTAATTCAGATTCAAGCTTAATTAAACACAATTTCTGAGGGATAAAACGTGACATTGATAAATGCCATTTCACAACAATTTTGGAAGATGTATGTCCTAGGTAAGTGATATAGGACGTGCATTAGCCATAGGGTGAATAGGTCCTCACTTAGTCCTAAGACCCTATTTTTACATGATATTTCACCTTGTCTGATGTGTGTCCTAGGTAAGTGGCCTATGACTCGTTTTCCCTATGGAAAATGTCTCCTCACTTAGACCTAGGACTCAACTTTGAAATATGTTTTTAGTAGTATTTTAATGATTTCATATCCATAATTCAATGTCACCTTGGGATATTTAAATTTTTGGAATTAATGTTATGATATGTATAAATGCAAGGCTATTTCATTATGTTTCACCTAGAAAGTTGAGGTTATCATAAGAGCATTCAAGTGAGCATTATCAAGATCATTCAAGAGCATTTCTAAGGAATTAAAGGGCAGATTTATAGAAGATTATTGCAACAATTAAGATTCCATTGTCATGTCAAAGATTTATTACATCATACACGTTTGAGTTAATATGATGATGTAGTATTCAAGATCCATTAAAGCATTCAAAGCCATTGTTTCACATCAAGTTTCATGATCAAGATATACATTCATTAAGGCTACTTCATGTTAGATTGCAGATTTATCCAAGGTTCAAATAAGGATTGGTGAATTGTGACATTGCATTTGTTCATTCATTATTTCTTTCATGCTTATATTCATTACAAGGTTTAATTACCAAAATAGGGTTTGACCAAGAAAAACCCCTATTCCCTAACAAACAACATTTTTCTCTCCTTGATGTGTGATTGCATGTTTTAGGTTGAAGATCATTTGAAGAGAAAAATTGAAGAAAGTTGCAAAGTTGTCAAAGTTGCAATAAAAGTTGTCAAATCATGAAAACTTATCTACAATATTTTTTTAGCTTTCTGATAGCGATCAACTAGAGTATGGGAGTGCAGACTGAGCAAAACAAAACCCAGAAACTGATTTTTAGGAGCCCTAGCCGGGATTCATTTGCCATAGGGTGAATGAGTCCTCAATGAGGTCTAAAAGAGCATCTTTGGTGATAGGACACAAAATTTTACCCTTTTTCAGATCTGCATTTTAATAGTTAGTTTTGTTATTTTACAAATTTATTTTCTATAACACACATTTTGGGTGAAATAAGGAGAAATATGTGCACCATACCCCCTTTGTTTCATTTTGGTGAACCTACCTATATTTTTCTTCATTTCACATACAAAGGAAAACTCATATATATAAGTGAAAAGAAACATACCTTAAATCCGATCTCAATGGAGAAAAGTAGAAAATTAGTCCATTTCCTCTATTTCCAAGTGAACTCCCCAAAGAAAGGAAAAACCAAACAAATGAAAGAACTCTACCTTTGAATTTCCAAAGGATTTAAATAGGAACCAAGGTATGAATTTCTTTGAAGGAGAGAGTGACATATGTCACTTTCTCATTCACTTCTATGGAAACTCCTCCCCACAAGTTCTCACACATGTGCAAAAACTCCTTGAGAACTGAAAAGCCCAAGAGTCACAACTTGAAAATTTTCAAAGATGTGGACTTGATTTGACCCCTAACCCATAGGTAAGCATCCTAAGGTTTATCAACCATTTAAATATTTTTTCAACCATTTTAACCCACAAAAGGAAATTAAATTTCAAATATAACAAGAATAAATCAAAATGTCTCAAATCACCCATCAAAAGTCCAAATAACTTTTAAAACATAAATCACAAAATTAAACATTAAATTTTTCAATTATAAAATAAAATACAACACAATAAGACTATGGTCGATTTTACTTAGATATCACAATAGGGTACCTTTGGTTACCTCCAATCTCATTAGCCATGGGTGTTTACGTGCATAGTCAATTCTACATGTCAAAATATCCAATACGAGATAATCAATAATTAAATCAACAATTTCATCTACATAAGATAGTCACGATCAAATCCTAAAATCAATCAATTAAATATCCATAACTATCTTTTCTCTAGCAATTGTAATATCTTATTAATTCATGTCTAGTCATGGCATTTTTATAAAGAAAAACCATCATCACCTAGTTTAGATTTATCATCT